>APFE031573165.1:43375-134613 GCA_000404065.3 Pinus taeda
CATGGGCAATGTAGTGTGGAAGGAGAAACTGGATCCCTCCGATGATCTAACTAAATTGTCACAGTACGCTGGAGCTTATTCAGCTGCAACTATCGACAAGGCATCAGAGGTAAGTCTTCTATTAAAGACTAAAGACCAGGAGATCTCCACGTTGCAAATAGAATTAGCGGATGTAAAACAGAGGGTAATACAAGCCGAGGAACAATTAGTAGAACAACAGCTGAGGACAGCGCGTGCAGGCGAACAGTTAGCAGAGCAACAGCAAATAAATAGCCAATCGGCTCAGCAATGGGAGGAAGAGAAACAGAAGATTAATCAGGCAGCAATCCAGAAACAAAATGAGTTGATGGAGGCTCTGGAGAAATTAAAAGCGGCGAATGAGCAATCATTAAAGACCAAGGATGAGCATATCGCTCAAATTACAGCACAGCTAGAAAATATCAAAGGAGATTCGCAGATAATGGAATTCAGAAAAGAGGCGATGTTAATCAACAATGCGCTTATAGCGCAAGTTAAACTCTTGGCTCAATACCTTTCTCAAGCGGAACCACTCTGCAAATTAACTACAGCTGTAAATGAGCAGGTAGAAAAGGCAAGGGATGACTTGAATCAAGCCGATGAAGCTATTACAGCATACCTCGAATGGCAAGATTCGAAGTCGGGAAAAGACTCCAATTTGCCAAGAATACTTGAGGTTCATAAGGACATACTATTCACGGAGTGGCACACACAGGTGTTAAAGGCAGAAAGAGTAGCTTCAAGGTGCAGATTGACTTCTAACAATTTGATTGATCTAGTTAATGATACACTCTACATAGCAAACATCGTTTCCCATTGTACGCCTGGAAAGGTTACTACAGCGAATAAATTGGAGCAAACGTGTTATCCAGAGTTAGAAATCAGAGGAAGGTTAATCGTCGGGGTTAACAGTTTAAGCATAGAAACATATTGGCATTTCCTAATCAAGCCTCATGAACAAAGAGCCGCCCTCAAATGCTTAACCGATGCCGTTCAATGTATGATCCCCGACATCCAAGACGCCACCTACGCTGCCCAGCTCAGTTCGTGGCTCAACAAACCTCCTGAAATTGAGCCAATGCTTGCCATCAATCAACTCAGGTTCAAAGGAAAGCAGCCGACAAAATGAATCATCCTCTAGCTCCTCAGATCGCCAGCAGAAATAGCAACAAGAAGTTATTGATATCAGCTTAGTTAGCATTTCTGTTTCATAGATATTTAGATTAGCATAGTATTTATAGACCCTTTCATGTTTTTAGAAAGGGTCGTAAAATTTTGTAATAGACTTAACAGACTGAAGTTTGCACTATTGTGCTTCAGCCTTTATTCTTTTATGAAACTCGAACAGTCGCTTTTACTTTAATGGAGAAATTTCTTGATACAATTGTGCACTATTGTCATTGATTGAGGAATGTTTATGCATTAAGGGAAAAGCCACACATAGCGATTGATATCTGGGATTGGCCTACAGGTCAAATGGTACTTCTATCTTTTACCGAAGTCATTCTATGTATGTGAATTGTTATGTAATTATCTTGCTATCATTGATTGTATGCATGTGCTATAACAACAAATCTTGTTCATTCCACTATTGGGTGCTTATATGATATGCTTTTACTTTTAATCATGTATATGTTGATGATATAAATGTGTAAAGTGTAGTAATATCGCTTTAAATCGTTGTGCTTAACTATTTAAGCACAACAATCCAAAATAATTCAATATCTATGCCTTAAGGATATAGTCATCTATATGTTTATCTTTGAGATATAGAGCATCAAAAGCTACGCTTTAGAGCTCAATAGATTCCCAGGATAGTTTTATTTGTTTATATTTTGTCAATAGTATCAGTCTTTCGCCTATCATTAGTGTTACTTATAAAACATTCACTCATCCCATTTTATCTATTTCTGGGAAACTGGTCGCATTACCCCCAGTCGGAGCCACTATCCCAAACGGAAAAGGAGTTGTACTAAGGTCTGGACCGGGTGGTTTCCCCAATGTTGATGCAGTGATTTTCGAGGCATCAACACAGCTATATATAATCCTTATTCTAACTAATTCGAGTTTCCTCCTCCAGCATGAGGGGAATTTTAATAACTCGATCCTTATCTCTAAAGACACCTATCAACTATTTAACTGTCTATTAAATACAAATAAACTTCTGACTGTAATTTTTAAAAAGTCCTAAATCAATTATGACTCTAACTCCATCTTTGTGCCATAGTGGCTACTCCTCGTCCTTTGACACCTAGTGCTCTTTAGATTTGGCTGAGCTGGATATTAAATACGCCATATTGGCCTTTGCACGCTGAATCCCTATCTGCCCGTGGTATTAGGAAATGTTCCCTGCTTCTCGGCTTCCTTTTTCCATAATTTGCTCGAACATGAACAACATCTTTCTGAGCCTTTAATAACCCCAGGAATGAAACGTGGCCACGTTTTAGATGTGCTGTAGGCTGTGGTGATGGACAAGTGTCTTTTTTTTTTCAAAAACTCCCGCTCATAATATCAACTGTCTGTCTGCGTTTTTAAAAAAACATCATCTACAGCAATTTCATAGCGCACTACGAAAATGCTGTTTTATTTAAAACAATTTGCTTTTTTAACCCGAGAGCTTATATCATCCAATAATCGGTTGCCAAAAACTCCCTTTGATGCTTCACATGTGTAGCAGGGATTTAAACATGTTAAAAACACTAAGATTAAGAAAAATTAACAAAATTGGGAACAAAACCTTTCTAGAAAAGTGAATTCATTTATTAGGTAACCGGTTTAGCTCTGCCTTTAGGTCTTCAGCGGCTTTCATCAATTGGTTAATTTCTTCCTCAGCTGCTTCTATTTGGCTTTTCATGGCTGCCACATAATCTCCTTGAGATGTGATGGCTGCTTTACTTTTGCTGCTCTTTTGCTGAGGTCGTGTTCCTTCCCCTGTTTCCTCTGTTCTGGGCAGTGCTTCCTGTACCTGCTGGAAATTTCTGGTCATAGGTCTTCTAGGTTTAAAAACAAATTCTTGGGCTGGCTCATCAAACTTAAGCCTTTTTGAGGCCTTGGTTTTCTTAACCTTTACCTGTGGTGACTGTGTCAAATCAATCTGAATTGGTTTAAACTGCTCTAACTCAATAGCCTGTAGTAGATCATTTAGGCTTGCCTTAGACACAGGGCTTGCCTTAGACACAGGGCTTTCTTCGACAGCTATAGCTTTGCCTTTTTCTTTATTAATCTGGCTCTTGTCCTCACCCTTGAGACTGCTTCAGGTTTACTTTATTGAGGTACAGTCTTCTTACCCTGAGTCTTCTCCTTTGTTGATTTCTGAGGCTGTTCTTGAATGACTAACGACTTCACTGGTTTTGGTAGCTGTGGCTTGGTTTTCTTTTTGGCTCTTGCTTCTCTTTGAAGCTCAGCTATTGTAAACTCTCTGGCTGGTTGAGGAGTAAGACCAGTCTTACTTTGGAATCCAGCCATGAAGATAAAAGAATCAGTCTCTGCCTATCTTTTGGAGGCTATCTAAAATCAACAACTTAATCAGACCATGATGAAATAAAGAGGTTTCACAGCCCTCTTTCCTCAGCTGCACCTTATCACACATCTTACTTAGACTGCGAAATAAATAAAACGGAATGTCTATGGAGACTTTCCCGGTAAAATTCAAGAGTAGTTTAAAATGATAAGGATAAACCTTATTGTACCTTCCTTCACAGGTCAAATACTTTTGTATGCAGGTAAGAAGAAGAGCATAATGTTCCTTGAGATAATACCTGGGCACTGCTTTTGTGAAGTCTTCATTTACATAAGCCTCTTTTAAGAACTCCTTACAAAGATTCCTATCAAATTTAAAATTTTTGAACCATTCTTCCTGTCCTCTTGGGATCTCGGTTATAGCAGCTATTGCTTCTGGAGAAACCGATATCTCTAACATGGCTACCTTTGAATTCAAACCAGTGAAATTAAGCGCAAATTCTTTAGTTGTGCATGCCCTCCTTGTAGCTTTTTACAAAATCTCCAGCACCCGGCATCTTTAAACGCCTTCTTCACGCCTTCATCTCTCAAGGTTATGTCCAGGTCTTCAGGTTCATTCCTTTGACATTTGCCGGACCTGTGCTCCTTTCTCTCCATTTTCACTTTGAGGTCTTCACAGTCAAATTCTAATAGCTCCGGTCGAGATGGTGATACAGCTCCTCTTTTTAATTCAGCCTCGCTTGTAATCAGGCTCGCTTGAACAGCCTCGCTTGAAATTCAAATCGAAAACATGACTGGTCACTCATGCAACACTCACGACCATTATTAAGGACTATGCACGGTAAAATCTCTTGGGAATGATATTTCCGTGCATATCAAAAACCTATTGGTGGAGTAGCGGCAAATGAACGTTCAGAAATGATTCAAGAGGTACTCAAACTGACATGAGTGGACGCAAATGCTGACTCACCTATGGACTTGACATTTCGAGAAAGATTCGCTGCGAAATGCACGAATCCATGATTTCGCAGCGCTGTTAGTTATATTTTTTAATGATGCGCTGCGAAACTACTTAATCATTACGCGCTGCGAAACTACTAGACTATGATTGCGCTGCGAAATGGGCAAATAAGACTGCGCTGTGGAATCACTAAAAGACACGGTGACTTGGCATAGACAAGACATGACTATGGAATAATGATGAGTGGAGGAAAGCCAATAGGAGCAGAGTATGATTTAAGCTTAAAAACCTTTAAAACTCCGAATCCTAAGTGAGACAAATAAAAATGAAAACAGCTTAAACATAGACCTTTGTCATCAAACTAGGGCATGTAACTATATGCATCAAACTTTTAGTTCTAAGTGATAACACAATATATGGCAGTGAATTTGGTAATAGCACTCTGATGACAATGATATTGCGGTAGTATCCTTATAACAGTAACCTTGTGACCTTGTTGCAGCATTTCACAAAGATGCCTAACAATGATCTTGATGTACCCTTGTACGGAAGCATCCCTTATAAACTATTAAGGTAGTGACGGAATGATGTATGTAGTAACAATTATCTATGAAAGTGATATGGACTTATGATTGAGAGTCTTCATGCTATGACCTTGCTGTTCTGACAATGATCTTGTGATAGAAACAACCTTATGATTGTGAGATTGTGTGACACATATATAACAGTGACCTTGTGAAAGACGGTCACAGCAGTAAGTGCTAGCAGTAGTAGTGAAAATAGTGGCAGCAGTGGATGGTAGTGGACAACAGTGTCAGCAGTGGACAACTGTGGGAAGCAGTGGCAGCAGTCGATGGTGGCAGCAGAGGTAGTAGTGCACAGTAGTGACAGTGAAAAGTAGGAGCAATTGAAATATTGGATTGTAATTGGGCCATTATCCCTGGTACGGGAGCCCAAAATCATTCAGGAAGCATTTGCTTCCTTCCAATCTTGCTAGCAAAACCCCTTGGGGAGTCTTGTACTTCCTTCTAGTTCAACTGGTAAAGTTGTATGTAAACCATACATAACCAAAGCTTGTTGAGCAAAATCTCGTGTACTAATGTGGTGATGTTTTCATGTTTTGTTTGATAGTCTAAATGTTTAAGAAAACTAACCAATTGTGAAAAAATTAAGAGAATATTGATTCACCCCCTTCTCAATATTTCCAACATTATATATTTTTTATCTTTTGCAGGCGATATAGAAATAGTGGCATATTTTCTTGCAAGAGTCCCTTTAATTTTATATAGCACTGAAGCAGAGTTATGTGAGGTTTCTAAAAATCTTCCATTACTCATTTCCATTTTACATTTTTGGGATGAGCTTTAGGGTTTGAACATAACCTTTTTTTTAACTTCAAACCTCTTTTATTAAAAAATAAATTAACTTTATAATTTTTTATTAAATTGCCTATAAAAAACACTTTTATATAAGCCATTTTTTGCTGCTTTTTTTCATCCCTAAAAAATACCTTTAATTTTTATATAACTTTAACTGAGTGTGCTTAAACTTTTCTTTAATATGGTCAACGTACTATGGAAGGTCACAAACCTTCTAATGAGTGGCGATTGATAGCACCATATGGACACGACTATTCACATGGAATGGATGGACACACTCTCGAATATACAGAGACATCGGTGTAAATGCAAGTTGGGTAAAAATCAATAGTGGCAGCTTGAGGTCGGTAGCGATGGTTTGATGGCAGCAGAGGGGCGGTCAATGGATTGTTGTACAGTGATGCAGGGATGGCCGATACCAGGCAGCACATTGGTTGGCAGTGGCGGCAACAATGTCTCGGCGACGGCTGTGTCTTCGTTGATGATTGCAATGGCGGTGGAGGTTCTCCACATTAGTGAATTGGTGGCTATATGGCGGTCATTCACAGTACATGATGTTGGAAAATACTAAGAGGGGGGAGAATCAGTATTCTTTAGCAATTACCACTTTTAAATCTTTTCAAAGCATTAGTTAATATTCAATTATTATTAATGTTTATGCAGTAATAACAGTAAATAAAAGAACACAGGAGGCACAAAACTTTTAGGTGGAAAACCCCCTCTGGGTCAAAAACCACTGAACGTTTTTCTAATAAATTCTTTAATCTTCAGCCCCAACTGAAATGAAAGAAACAACTTTCTAGAATTCTAGAAAAGCATTCCTCTCTAGCTCCCACTAGAAGGACACCCCAACGCCCTAGTTTCTTCAGTAATCAACTAAATGGATGCCCCAACACACTAGACCAACCTACCACCCTAAAGTGTTCACAGGCTCCAACCTGCCTAGCACCTCCCTGCCACCCTATAATGACTGAAATGAGACAAGAATGTGGATTCCCGTACCATGGACAATGATCCACAATACAATATGATTTACAATGATTTTGACCGAACACCCAATCACACTATGACCTGCAACCCAACCATGACATTATCCCAACAGAGACTCCTATACCTCCCAACAATGCCTTTTCGACTCTAGGTATATTGATTCTTTTACAATAATGACTCTTCCAATGATGACACTTTTACAAATGACTCTTTTACAACTTTACAATGATGACTCTTGGCCTTAACACTTCTTCACAATATACGGATGGTTGTCATGTCTTTAAAGGATGTCCCGCTGCAATGCTTCCTTTGATTTGATACTTCAGCTCTTGAATGCTCGCTTGATGCTATCCTTCAATCTCCTTCTCCCTGCATGCAAATTTGCCCAGCGAAACCCAATCTCAAAAGGAAAAACAAAATACCCTTCAACTTACCTCTGCCTACAAAACACATGTAAGTGCATAATAATGAATAAATACACATTAAAATTACAATGTGTACCTAAAATGTTCGTGTCACTTTTGTTCTTGACTTGTTGCAGCAGTAGACAAAGACTCCCACTCTTGATATAGGCCTGGACTCTTTGCAAGACTATATCCAAAACTGACCTAAAGATATATACAATAGAAACTGATGACAAACCCTAGACTTGTGATGAACCAAGTTCTAAGCACAACAACGGAGACCATTCTATCAACTATGACAAGACAAGTAACATGAAACATACATCATATAGATTTAGCAGACTTGGTGTAGCAACAAATATGTAGTATCAAGAATAAGACATCCGAAATGTGATAGCAAAACTAATTGTGACATATAGAGACATAGAGATATAACCGAGACACTGTATATATTTACGTTGTCCTATAAAAACATATGTTAAAGACGATACTCAAAATTCAAACGTAAACACTTAATCATACATACCTTGATGTAGGAGAGTTACCCTTCACTGTTGATGTGTAGTCCTTACTACAATGATCCTTGAATGCATGTTTTTCTTCCCTTCTAAGAGCTGGATATTGAATCTGTTGTATCTATGTAATTTCGGATCTCTAAGGTCTGAAATTTCATCTTGTGGTAGCCCTCTGAGTCCTCTTTGCAACCCCACAGATCTGATCAAGATTGGATTCTTTAAGAAAGAGTTATGCCCAATCTCCCACGATGACCTAACTATAGCCTAGTTCAGTAGAGTGAACTTGTACGAAGTGCCATGTGTCATTGTTGCGATCTTAGGACCTGAAAACGCTACTCAACAAACTACAGTATGTCCACTTTCTGTGACTATTTACGAAATTTGAATCCAATGCCCAGAGAGAAAGTTATGACGATTTTCCCAACATCACCTATTTGACATGGAATTCTGGAGCCTGCAAAAAACCTAACTTCCTCAAATCATATCTCTGAAAATATAACGAACCAAGATCTGAAATTCGATCATGAGGTTCATCAAGATTTCGGCTCAAATGGGTTTTAATTTCAACTTCGCAAAAAAAACAAACAACAAAAAAATAAAAAATAAAAAAATAAAAATAAAAAATAAAAAGTTACAGCAAAATGCCGCGATGACCTGTTTTAAGCCACAAAATCCCTACAAGAGGAGGATATGAGGGTCATTACTTATATGAATGTCTTGAGTTGAGAGGGTCCTCAACAAGTGAACGTTGGAGGGATTTTAGGAGCAAAAAATATTATTAATTATTGACTATTCAATGACCACAACCAATTATGAGTGCCATGTCATAACCCCATAGGGTTTTATCCCACTAACTGGGGTTACTAACTTCAAACGCAAATAACTCTCGAACCGTGAAGAATTGGGAGTCGTATCATATATCAACGGAAATATCTTGACGAGTAGAATCCGTCGAGAAGATCATTGACGTAAAATAATATGAGTTGTCAAGTCAAAATGCCCATGCAATATCAGGGTAGCCCCTAGTGTTGCTTCGGTTGACATCAATGACAACCATTGATCAACACATGGCACCTACACTACACAATCCTACTCAATCCAATAGCACTGGTGGATTGGCGACAATGTACGGTTGAGTCAAACAATGGCAGTATACGAATTAATCGCAAGTTGTTCTAAATTGTGATCATTGTTTTTCCTAATCTTTTTTTTTTGATTTCTTGAAAATGATATTGGTAATGGAAGTTCAAGCTAGAGTGAAATTAGAGAAACTCTTAAACTTATATTGGGTAGCCAAATTGTAATGTCCCTTTTATTTTTTTTATTATTTATTTTATATTAACACTATATATATATATATATATATATATAGATTTAGAACTCCCCCCACCCACTTTTTTATAATCCCTTCTTTTTTATTTAGTTTTTTTATTTTGCTCACCTTTCTTTTAAATTTATTATTTTTTCCTCCTTATTATATATATAATATATATATATATATATATATTATATTATTTTTAACGACCAAAGGCTTGAATGACGAAACCAGAACGGAGAAACTCCAAAAGCTATTTAGTGAAAGGTTTCAATTGCAACGAAAACGAACTTGATAAAGAGTTGATGGCCAAAGGCTAGGATCAGAGAAGCAACTCTGATACCTATGTAACGAATAGGGTTCGTATACATATTGGAAATATTTAGAATATCTGAAATATAAAAGTATTCATTGTAGAACAATAAATATATATATATGTGAATGCTTGAATACAAGAGATATCATATACGATTATTACAAATGAGGGCCCACTTATATACATAGGCAAGTGCCCCTTCATGAATGGTCATGTCCTAAGAGACCTATGTTGCACGAGTTCCCGAACCCGGGGGTGGGGTTCTCGTCCCCAAGTACCAGATTCGGGTACGATTGCTTTTGAGAAGAACCAATAAGAATTGGGTTCTTCTATGAAGAACCGGGTTCTCCGTTAAAAAAATTTGGGTTCTTTTGTCTTGACGGGTACAGAGAACCCTGATGATGGGTACTTCGAACCCCAAAATTAGGTTCTTTAGAGTTCTTTGGGGTTCATTTTAGTTTTTATTTTTAAATTTTTAATTAATTTAATGGGCTTCCACTAATATTCCAGGTAGCTAGTCCTTCATCTTGTGACAGGAATTGGAGTACTTATGCCTTTATCCATTTAGTAAATAGAAATAGGTTGGGCTCAAAGAAAGCAGGGAACTTAGTGTACATTCATAGCACACTTTGTCTCATATCTCAAAAAGACCCTGGGTACAAGGAGGGTCCTTTCAAGAGATGGGACCAATACACAGATGATGATATGTGTGTGGACAAGGAGATACAACCAAATGGCCTTATTGAGCTACCTCCAGTTGCTATGGATGAGCAGGAACCTCAAGATGAGAGTGATACCTACCTGGAGAGCATGCTAACTCAAGATCTGAGTGATGTTAATGACATGGCTTGAGGAAGCCATTGTTCTCTATTAGCTATTTTTATTTTAGTCTTTTAAAATTTCCTAGGTTTTGTTTGGAGATGCCTCAAGGCAAATTTTGAATGTAGTATGACAATGGACATATATCATGATTCTCATTAACATGTAAACTCCAATTTGCACTTGATATCGAACTAAAAATTTTGAAATTTCGTTGTGAATGTTGAATGTCCAATGATGTGCACGTTTAAATATTTAAAGTTTAAATCATAAATATTTTAGTTTTCTTGTTTGAAGTTGAAAAATATACAAATTATATATATTTATAATTTAAAAATATAATATTTTATATTATATATATAAAATATAATATACCCCCGATGAACCCACCCACCCTATTTCAAAAAATTGATCTACCCGTCTCGTACCCATCCCCGAACCCATGTTTCCTGGCAACATAGTTAGAGACATACCTCTTCTATATTAATCATTATTCAATTAGTCATTATTATGAATATTATTATTATTCATATTTATATTATTTTTATATATATTATAATCATCACAATATGTTCCCTCCCCATTTTCCAAGAGCCCATGTTGGAAGGTGGACTTCTAACCAAAAGGTACTTCATTCATTTTGCAATTGGGAGTGTATGCTTGTTTGTATTTGGGAATTTGACATGGATTATGGGGTAACTTGGAAGAAAGGAGGATCTTGGTCGTAGTCTTGTTTGCTTACCATAAATGGGGGGTTAATTTGCAATCTTAGTCCAGCGGGACCTCCCATAATGGCCCATGGATTTAGGAAAAGGGCACTACGTGGGAAACCATGATTGAGATAGAATAGTGCCATCTCTCCCTAATCCATACCACTTTCCATCTTACATTATGAGCCCCTATTCCACCTCCCTTCTTCGAGTTCAACTGACCATTGCTTCATTGGGATTTGGCATCCACACATCCTCATACCTAGGTAGTGTTGAAAATTCAAGTGCAACATAGATTAGCACTAATTTCTGAACACTGATAATTATTTTTGATGAATTATATATTCTTTTAGCATTCACAATTTTTTCATCAAGCAATTACACTTCAGAAATCTAACCATAAAAATTAGAAGGAACAATAGAGATCACAATGCACAAAATCAACACAACGTTTACCTTGGGAAAACCCACTTGGAGTAAAAACCTAGCAAACCTTCCCTTAGAGAATCAATTCAACAAGAGAGACATCAATGTCAAGTCAATATACAAAGTGACCAGCAAGACTATCCACCAAGAGTCCAACTCAAAGCCATCAAAATCTGCCCTAGTCAACTCGGTCAAGGGTTTGCAAAAATGGTCTGAAATTTGGCCTATCTTCACATGAGTTTGGAGTTGACCACAGAGAGATACTACATAAAATTTCCAGCCCTTTCACAAGGAATATATCACAGAAGTTTTGGCCCTTTCACAAAGAATATACCACAGGAATTTGCAGCCTCTTCACTGAGATTTGTTTAGCTCCTTTAATGTCTTCGACCTACTTCTTAATCTCTTCATCCTGCACCTTAATCTTCTTTGTATGGCTAGAAGAAACTATGTCTTGATGATGAGATCGAATGGTGTTGGAGAAGAGGTTGAATGCCTCACATATATAGTGATCCAATAGGGTCGAATGGGTGCTATTAGGGGTTGGGCCAACTTGATGACTTGAGGGTCGACTTGGACATCTTCTGGAACCAAAAGCAAAATTCAAAATTTAAATTTTTCTATTGAAAAAGTCATGAAGAATGTTGGACACCTAATCCTCTATGGGTTGGTGTGGAAGGTGAACAGCCACCGCAGTCCAAGAGACCACTTGGAATATGAATCCAAGGGTCACACCAATGTACTATATATATGTATCATTGTGAATAATAGAGGCAACTCAATGCTTATCTTTCACATTCGTTGTTTACATTCCATGTATGTTTAACATGGTATTAAAGTTGTAGGCAATCTTCTTCCCTGCTCAAGTGTGAACTACCTATTTCTGTGTCCTTTGTAAACCAACGCTCTTCTCCCTATGGATTCTATTCCTTTTTGAGCATTTGTTAAAATACAGGTCGTTATCTTTATCAACTCTGCCATTCCTCTATTGTGAGAAGATTTGCCCTTGTAGAAATGAATTTCTCATTCTGCCATCTTGAATTTTCTGCCATCCTGAACTTGTCAGAGCTAAGTTTATACATGGTTGCTTATAACTCTTCTATCTGACTGTTGCTTCGCCCATCAATTATGTTGTAGCCATAGAAAACATTCCCTGCATGTTAGATGTTACCTACTCTTGCAGAAGTGTTTCTTTTTCTCACCAAACCAGCATACATAAAATTCTCACTTTTTGAATGAACGATGGCGTAGTAATGCCCGTTCTCTTGTAAGCCACCTCCTTGTGGGATATCGAAAGGTCTTGATGGTCAGTGTGTGTTGGTATGTCAAATTCACTGAACATCATTGGTTGAAGCTTAGAATGTGTGTTTAACTCTTGGTTGCAGAACTTTTCCATTATTCCTTCGCTCTGTCCCTCTGCATACATCCTATTCAAAGAAGCAGCGTTGAAAGGAGATGGTGCAGTGGTGATATGGATGATTTGAGCATTGGATTAGTGCTTACATAAATTTGAATGCCATATGTTGGTGTGCGTTGGTAACTTTCTCTGTGTTAATCCCTTTTTTTAAAGACTGTGTTGGGTCAAAAATGGTTGTATATTCTCTATGATGGACGATGTTGAGAGAAGAGTCCAGAGTCGGTGGTGCATTGATATGAGCCGCTCTGAAAATTATGGTGCATTGGTCAACTATTAATCTAAGTGTGTTGAACCCTCTGTGTTGAAGCGCTGAACCCTTTGTGTTGAATGTCGTGAATGGTGTGCTGATAATGCTAAGGTTATATGTGCATAGTTTGAGGACTGGCCTTGACATTGCATATGTTGTATGTGGAGGCCTGACCGTGGCTAATTTATATATGTGCGTTGAGGGGAATTCTGCCAATGTCATTGCATTAGCTACTCTGGTACGTAGAGATTTCAATTCAATTACATGAAAATGTGTCTGGTGAGCAGTAATTGTGGTAAACTGACCCTATGGCGGCAACAAAACCTGACAAGCAAAATGGCACCGGATAGTAAAGATAGAAAACCTCGAGGAGGTTAAGACAAATTCCATGTTAAATACGTTGCTCAAGAATAAAGATGTTGATGTTGGGATTCATAAGGTTGTTTAGGAGGGGCAAGGCGTTGTTTGACCTCTTCTTAGAATCATTATAAAATTACTGAATTCTTGGTGGAATTCTTGTTCCATGATATCATAGTCTGAATACAGCACTGAATGCATTGTTGGAGCGTTGAATATATTGCTCCCTGCGCTCATGCCTGCGCGAGGGATTGTGGCATATGGGCTTAGTTATCTACATTGGAATGGACTCTTGAATTATGTGCGTAGAAATGGTGCGGTGAGTGTGGACTACATGCTTTGAACAGTAAGTTATGTGTGTGCGTTGCAATGGTGTTCGAAAGTTGTTTAATTAATGTCTTCAAACATTTATATATATGCGCCTTATGGGTTCCATTCAGATGCTGAGAGGTGATTCATATATCGTGGTTGAGGTTGATTATGTATTATGTTCGAGCTATTTGAATACTTGTGATTCGAGATTCAATACATATGCGTGTTAGTTAATTATATGTTGCAGTCAACGTTATTTATATATCGTATTTGTTGCCAAAGCTCCAACATTGATTCATTTACGTGTTGATTTATATGTGCCTCAATTCCATGTGTTGAATTACAATAAGATGGTTTGAATTATATGTTTGTTAATGTATTGATTGCCAAAGCATCCATGTGTGTTGAGATTTGAAGTCAAGCCATTTATATGTGCCACTGCCAGCAGCGAACATCTACGTACAGTCAACTAAGTTTCTAGAAGGTTTACTGAATTTCTTTTATAGACTTGATATTGTTTCAAAAGGAAGGAGGTTGAAACTCAAATTGCTCCAAGGAAACCAACAAAAGCTCAAAACCTTTGAAGTGGTGCCTCATTTTGAGATGTTTGAATTTGACCACATTGGTTGAGTTTTTGTTGGTGTAAGAGTGGAATTTGAAGTCCTAATTGTGAGTTTTATTGTGAATATTATTTCTAAAATCCTCCTTAGCAACAATATCTGATCACATGACCTGTACAAGGCAGTATTATCTCCCTCTCACATCTTTGGTGAGCTGAATTATACACCTAAAAACTCTGTGTTGGTATCATTTTCCATCTTTGAGGCCAGAGTTCTTACTTGCACTTATTGGTTGAGCTTGAAAAATGATCTGATTATTGAGTTATTAGAGTTGCTAAATACTTTAATGCACTCCAATGTTCATAATACAATTGAAATTGGGAAAATCACTCTCACAGAGATTCGAACTTGCTTACAAAATGCACAAGAAAAGATTGATTTTTTGCAGCTTGAATCTCAACTTCAGTCAGATGAGTTATAGCAAAAAAGGCATCATTCTGAACTTGTTTTTCTTCATAACAATCCCTTATCTGACTTTGAAACAGGATCCTATTAGCAGCCAGCAAGTCATCAAGTCAATAATGTTGATTCAGATCAAGTGCTCATTCCAGAAGCACATTTGCATGTCGATGCAGAAATTCAGTGTTCACTTCTCAAGCCGATTATCACACCTTGGTAAGAGCTTGTCCATAACAAGCACAGAACAGGCCTTGGATATGATAAGGAAGTTTTCTTTCACACTCCAAATTACTCAAAGCCTATCCAATTTCAAAGTGATGGATTCCTTCATGGCAGTTCACCTTCACCTGTTCCAGATTCTACTCCTCCACATTTGCAACCAAAATTTTGTTAAATGCCAACCCTGCGACTGAGTTGGCCATATGAAAGATCATTGTTTTGATCTTCATCCATGTGAGCACTCTCATAAAACCACTCATTCTTCAAACAGATGCTTCAAAAACAAGCCTCCTGCAAGAACAAAAGATTCACCTTGTATGGATCGCTTCTTGGCAATGGGCTTCAACAGCCAAGAAGATATTTTAGTCATATGTCAGAAATTCTTCTAGAATATTAAAAGGTCTTGCAGTTGAGTTTTCTCCATCATCTCACCTTGTATCTTACAGGGCGGGACGTGATGGTCATCTACAATCTTCAAAGCCACATCAAGCGAGCCTGAGCCACAACCTGCCATACCAGATTCAGAGTTGTAGCCAAAGACAAAGATGTCCCTGAGCATGCCCTCGGTTGGTGATCAGCCCTAAACCATCCATGTGGGGATGAGACATCTCTTCAAAGAATTGGAGACACTCGCTCCAGCAGCAAACTGCAGCTTCTTGCCAGTTTTGGAAGAGTTCCAAGAATTGCACTAAGCATTCCAGAGTTGGTGGTCATTCATAAACCATCACAGGTTGAGACCTCCCTTTTCAGGTTGAGGTTCTCCCTTTTTATGCGGGGTGAGACCTCCCTTTCAAGGTTGAAGGTTTTCCTCTTCAAAACATGAGTACTTCCTCTAGCAGAAGACCTCAACTTCATGCCATATTTGGAAGAGTTCCCAAAATTGGACTAAGCATTCCAGTGTTGGTGGTCATCCTTAAACCACCCCCTTATACCAACATTTCAGAGAGCACATTCAGCACAGTGCTGCCATGCATTTTTTGCACATTTTGTATTACAACTCTCTTCTTGGACTCATACATTCCCCTTTGGATTAAGGGGGGGAATGTTGGACATCTAATCCTCTTGTGAAAATTCCTGAATCTAACACATCAGAAGCCCCTACTGCAATTACTGGTTTACAATCTCCTACTTGTTCTTTACATTACAAGTTATTTAATTGCATAAACATCGAAGTAAACACTATTGCAGCCTTCACAAATATACAAATCGTGCACTGAAATAAACTAAGACAATAACACAAGGGACACCATTATTTTTGGACAATCATCCCCAAAAAAACCAAATTCGGGAAAACCAGTGCAGCATATAGAGGATTTGTATTATTAAGAAGATTTCATGAATACAACTAGGGTGCCAGAAATGGCTCAACCAACAGAGAATGTCCTCGGCAGTAGTACCTCTATCCGGAGACAGATATTCCAACAAATTAGCAACCGGATGATCAAACCCCACAGTGACTCCAGTTGTTCCCTATGCTAGACAGCGAAAGTTGCTCCAAGCACTACTCAGGAACTGCATCACTCTCCCAGGAACTGAATCACCCTCTCCTGCATTAGAATCTGTTGATCTGCTCCTAGTTTGCCCCACATAATCTCTCCAACATTGCCTCTGAGGCCCAGTATCAGCCTCTGCTACATCTATGTTGCCTATGTCAGCCTCTGCGTCCTCTGCGTCAATTCTACGACCTTTGCATCAACCCTTCTAGGGTCTGCCTTGTCTCTCCCAGCACTTCACTACCTCTCTCTATGTATTCTTCAGCCTCAAATGGAAATCCCTTACTGAACTTCCCCTCACTGCAACTGATCACTAACTCGATTTCCTCATAAAACCCTGCCCCAGAAAATCGAATTCTTGATCTCTCTTGGTGTATCTCCAACTGAACTTCAAGCCTCCTCTTATACTTTCCTTGGTGACAATTCAACGGCCGAGATTAAGTCCCTAATCAATGGCTAAGATTAGAATTGGCTTGATCCTTATCACTTAGAACTTTCTCATCCATTTTATCTTAATACACATTAATATTTTTATATTCCTAAGTTTAGACTTAGGGACCCATTAAAAATATTGATTATTTTAATATCTCTTCATTCGGATGGAATTTCTCCAAACAACTTTTGGGTCCTGGAGATCTCATGTGCCTTAGCCTCTCCACTAAATTTCATGGCTAAAGCACATCTGATGCTACCCAAAATCAATACTCCCTCTTAGCGAGGAATGTGCTCTAACAATGCTTCACCATAGAAGCATCACACTGATCTTCCACAATGGTCCTATGTGTTGATGCTTGGCTTGCTGCCCCACATCCACTGCATTGTTGCTTCTTGTACTACTACCCATGACACTGTCACTGCCACTGCTACATCGATACTGCAGCTCCCTCTCAAAATGTTGCCTCATGCTGCCCATAACACTGCCACTGCTATTTGTTGCACTGCAATTCAGTTACTGAGAAGTAACTGACTTCACCCAAACACTGACATCTTGGTCAGTCGAAAAGCCTCGGGATGCTAAAGCTACCTCTGTTGCTATCCAGTACTCCCTCTGCTGCCACTGCACTGTTGCAACCTCTTCTGTGCCTCTCGCACTGTTGCAACCTCCACTGTGCTGCCTCAGATTTCTGCACTCTAGCCCTGCCTTGCCACTCCATCACATTTTGCTCCTCCTGGCAGCTGTCATTAAGGGCTCCGATAGCCGGATGCGATCCAAGAGTTTGGGCACCTCTAGGATCATGTCATTCATTATAGTCCTCTCAACTACAGCTCTATGTCTCCCCACCTCTTCTCTAGAGGTGCATGAGCACTCATGGCACAATCGTCATCAGTCTCGACATCCTTCTCCGCCTTTGCTAGAGCAGCCTTTGAATCGAAAGCTTCTCCCTTGCCTTTCTTCCTAGGGCACTAAGAGGCATAATGTGCCAGCTCCCCACAGAAGAAGCACTTGACCTTGGAGATGTCTTTCTTCCTCTTTTGAACCCCTTGTTGTCCCGCTGATGCGAGAGATGCATCCTCCTCCTCCTCCATCTTGATTCGAACTCCCTTACCACTACTCCCTGCCTTGGTCATTCTCCTGAGCTCTTCTTGTCGAAGAGTTGCCCATATCTCCTCCCAACTGGGGAGAGTCACTCTGCCCAAAATGCTTTGGACAAATGTCTCCCACTCCTCGAAAATTGCTTTCAGGGCAGTCCTGACCATGAACTCTGGATCCAGTGTAGACCCCACGAAAGTAAGCTGGTCTTGAATCCCCTGTAGCCTGAGAAGGAAGGGATTTATCTCCTCTCCTCTCTGCATCTGATATGACCTCAGCTAATTCTCCAATAACATTTTTCACTGCACGGAAGAGCCCTGGTATAAGGTGGTCAGGGTTTGCCACATCTCCCTTCTTGTGTTCTTCTCAGCAATATGTGGTATTACATGATCCTTGACCCCGTCTAGGATCATGCATTTCACCTACGCTTGGGCCTCCTCATACTTCTCATTTGCATTAGGGTCAACTGGGACAGCTACTATTCTCAAGGCATATTCCTTGATGTGATGTTTATCCAGGGTTGTGAGGATCCTGGCCTTCCAAATGACAAAATTGGAAGCCCCGTCCAATCTGTCCTGATCCCTCAATCCATTCGCTGCCATCTCTGCTCCTCTTCTCTAGACTCCCTCTGAGTCCTGATTACCCTCTCGAAAATCCTCCGGCCATCTGTCGAATCGCTCCTCTCCAATCCTCCTTTGTCGCTGCAACCCAGATCTAGATTTCTTGGCTAGAAATCTGTCGAGGTAGTGCCTCCCTCTACCTTGGTTCAGTCTCCTTAGACACTATTCTACACTAACAGAAACAACGTCCTACCAGCTCCTCAAATCGAAATATGCTCAGCACCCTTAGCCCCGGTAACTGAAGAATCTGAGCCCTTATGGCTTTGCGCAATCACAGCGAGAATTGGATCAGCTCCTCTTGGCCACTGTGTCAATCCTTGCTGGCGCAGAAAGATGACTTGGCACTGCATAAGCTTGATCTGCTCCCCTCTGCCTCTGCGCTGGTTTGGACAATTAATGCAGCTACTGCATGGGCTCCTCCCAGTTACTGCGTCACCTTCACCTGGCTCAGAGTGTTGACATAGGCACTGCGTGAGCCTCTATGTCACCTTCTCTGCAGTGTGTCACTCCTCCTTCTATGTCTATGGCTCTAGAACAGCGTTGTCACTCAGGGCAGTTGCATTTCTGCTGCAAATTCTCTGGATTCCTTGGCTGGTATCTTCAGTCTTCTATGAAATACAATCACTCTGATACCATGTGAAAATTCCTTAATCTAACACATTAGAAATGCCTACTACAATTACTGGTTTACAATCTCCTACTTGTTCTTTACATTAAAAAGTTATTTAATTGCATAAACATCGAAGTAGACACTATTGCAGCCTTCACAAATATACAGATCATGCACTAAAATAAATTGAGACAATAACACAAGGGACACTGTTATTTTTCGACAATCGTCCCTGGAAAAGCCCAATTCGACAAAACTTATGCAGCATATAGAGGGTTTGTATTATTAAGCAGATTTCGTGAATACAACTAGGGTGCCACAAATGGCTCACCCAACAAAGAATGTCTTTCACAGTAGTACCTCTATCTGGAGACAGATATTCCGGGAAATCAGCAATAGGATGATCAAACCCCATAGTGACTCTGGCTATTCCCTATGCTAGACAGCAAACGCTACTCCAAGCACTGCTTAAGAGCTGCCTCACTCTTCCAGGAGCTGCGTCACCCTCTCCCGGCTCAGAATCTGTTGATCTGCTCCTAGTCTGCCCCATATAATCTCCCTAGCGCTACCTCTGAGGCCCAGCGTCAGCCTCTGCTGCTTCTATGCTGCCTCCGTCAGCCTCTGCGTCCTCTGTGTCAGCCTCTCAGTCATCTGCGTCAGCTCTACGACCTCTGCGTCAACCCTTCTAGGGCCTGTGTTGTCTCTCCCGGCACTTCACTATCTCTATGCTATGTATTATTCCGCCTCGAATGGAAATCACTCGCTGAACTGCCCCTCACGGCAACTGATCACTAACTCGATTTCCTCAGCAAACCCTGCCCCAGAAAATCTAATTCCTGATCTCTCTTGGTGTGTCTCCAACTGACCCTCAAGCCTCCTCTTATACTTTTTTCTGTTGACAATTCAAGGGCTGAGATTAAGTCCCTAAGCAACAACTAGGATTAGAACTGGCTTGATCCTCATCACTTAGAACCTTTTCACCCATTTTATATTAGCACACATTAATATTTTTATTTTCCTAAGTTTAGACGTAGGGACCCATTAAAGATATTAATTATTTTAATATCTCTTCATCCGAGTGGAATTTCTCCAGACAATTTCTGAGTCGTGTAGATCTCATGTGCCTTAGCCTCTCCACCAAATGTCATGGCTAGAGCACATCCAATGCTACCCAAAATCAACACCTCTAACAGTTGGTGTGGAATGTGAACAGCTACCGAAGTCCAAGAGACCACTTGGAATATGAATCCAAGGGTCGCACCAATGTACTATATATACGTATCATTGTGAATAATAGAGGCAACTCAATGCTTATCTTTCACATCTGTTGTTTACATTCCATGTATGTTTAACAAAGAACATGCCTTGTATTTTTCTGTTGACAAATACATGAATAATATGAATTTTTTTTTAGCATGAAGAACATCCTTTACATAAACATTTAATGTTACAAGTACATCAGTGATAAAAATATATCAATATGAAGACCAACCATAGCTACAAAATTCAACACTCCCTCTTAGCTAGGGAGGTATTCATAATGACTATCATGATGTTCTCAAGTTGATAGATTCTCTAAAGAAAGATTAAGATAAGCATCATCATCAATATCAATACCACCAGCATCAATCAAGTAGTCGACACCTCAAACTTATAGTCATGGTACTCCTGACATACATGCATTGACCAGTATATGTAGTCTGGGTTTACCATCAAATGACTAGTCCCATACGTATTCTACGTGCTCAATGTAGCCCTAGATCAATTAACAAGAAGGACATTGACAACTGTAAGGAGGGTGAAGTTTGGAGAGCTCAAGTGTTGACGCCTTGAAGGACAAAGGACAACTAAGTGAGCAGACTAGATCAGCCCAAGTTCATATTTGGAGAAGGACATCTTGCAATGATAGGTGGCAGGCCTCCATGCCCTAAGTTTGTCTTCATCAGGCAGCACAGGAAGGCAATAGTGGGAAGAAGTCCCTAAGAGTTGTGTCCATGAAAGACTAAGGAGCAACTCGTGGGCAAGAAGTCCCAAAGTGTGTTGGCTTCTACAACAACTAAGGAGCAACAAGTGCGCAGTTGTTGAAGACCCTAAGTGTTGATTCATTGATGGAGGAATGATCAACTAGAGGGCAGATTGGAGCCATGTTCAGTGACCTAAAGGAGCAGGACCATTAATAGAGACAAAGTTGCAAATTGGGAGCAGACATACTAGCAAATGTGTTCAGGGTACGATCAAGGTAGTTGTGAAGTTGACAACATCAGCTAGATGATCAGTGTATCTTGTTCAAGGCGGTTTGGTTTTCATAGTTGTTGACCACAAGCCCTAGTTTGTATTCTTGTATCAATCGATGTACGAGGGAAATTATCCCTAGTACGAGAGCCCTAGATAGTTGTATTACAATTTCTTAATATAATGAAGTTGGGTTATAGAAAATTGTAAAAAGTTGTTTATTTTGTGTATTAGTTGATTTACTGTTGTTTATATTCCGTTGTGCAAAGTAGTCTGTTGTGGTATTTGGATTGGTAGTGTCAGAGATTCTAAGACCCTAACCTAGATTCCACTACCGTGGAAAAACAACAACAAGACTGTCCACCAAGAGTCCAAGTTAAAGCCCCCACAATCTGCCCTAGCCAACTTAGACAAGGGTCTACAACGGAGGTCTGAAATATTGCTGAGTGGGACTCGAAGTTGCACATGGTATTGGGTGATAAGAGTCAGAAAGAGATCAGAGGATCAAGTGTCATGCCATTCAGGATGGAGTCAGGTTAGTTGATGCGATTTCAGGATGTATTATTTGTACTAGAGCTCAGATATAACGTGTTGCCTGTCTCAGTGATCGAGCAAAAGAGGTTTGATGTGTTGTTCCAGGGTGGAAGGCGCGACTCAAGCCCAAAGGCTCTAGCTCTACATGAGTTATGATTGGAGTTAGAGAGCGTGATCTATATAGGCTAACGGACAAGCCTATAGATCATGAGAAGGAGAAGGAAGAGAAGGTCCACGTTCCAGAGGTTCAAAGGGAGTCGAGATCTGACGGATGTTCGTCGGTAAGAGGGAGAATATGCAGCCCAAGCAGAGCGCATAGTCAGTGGGGTGCAAGGGTGCTTCTGCAACTAGCAAGAAGGAATCGCAGAATGGCCTTAAAGAATTTCAAGAGAACAAGAAGCAGGAGGCTTCTAGTGGCAATGACACTTCCGAGAAGGGTGCAGTTCATGCTTCAGGGTTTGCTAGAGTTGTGGGCGCTAGGAGTTGTTCTAGTGTCGCAAGTAGTGACAGTGATGATAAGTTACTTCCTAGTCTTGGAAGTACCTCCCTCGCTAAGAGGGAGTGTTGAGATTGCTAGCTTAGGATGTACTCCAAGCCCTAGGGTTCGGGGTTTTGGAGGAATTACCACCACAAATAGACTTTGGACTAAGAACCCAAGCAAGTGGGTTTTGCAACCAAGCTTGTGGGTGTGAAACCGCAAGGCGTTTTGGACATATAACCCTTGGAGATGGAAGAGGACCCTTAGAGGAGCAAGGGGAAAATTCAAGCACCAAGAGAGGAGATCTACTAATGGAGATAATCACTTTTGTTTGTATGTGTGGGCAAAAGTGGCACAAAAAGTAGGTCACCTTGGCTAGTATGGTGTCACTTCATGGGTTGGTCATTTAGCCTAAGATAACATATAAATAAAGGAGTGGAGAGACCTCAAAAGAGCACGTCCAAGGTGCATCAATTCATAGATAAGACATTTGAACTTGGTCGTGGACCGGCAGCAGCTCAAGCAAAGGAAAGGAGGACTAGCTTTGTTGCTTTTGTGACTGTCTTGAGGATTGACAAGATTAGTAGCAAGGTCGAGGAGCACAAGGACATTTCCGGGTTCATTGTACATGTTTTGGTGGCATCTCTCTTATTTATAGGTTGAGCTCTGTGCGACTGTTTGGAGAAGGGTTGAGCCCTATACCTCAACTTGGAAGGGGGTCGAAAGGCCTGAACAAGGGCTAGAATCAGTGCTACAAGGCAGTGAGTAGGAGCAAACTAAAGATTGAGGAAGGTTACATCTTTTGGAGGATTGTTGGTCGTAGAAAATTTGGTATAAACAAGATTGTTGGATGCCCTAACCAGATTGTGAAGATACAGCAGTATGCACAAGTCCGGAGGTATGTTGTTTGATGTCTTCAAGTTGTTTTGATGTTAGAGGATGGTTGTCCTAGTATAAGACATTTTGTATTGGGCATCTTAAGGTTGTTAGAGAGAAACAAGTAGGTGCTCAAAGTAGCCCTAGATCGGTTGACAAGAAGGACATTGACAGTTGTAAGGAGGGTGAACTTTGGAGAGTTCAAGTGTTGACGCCTTGAAGGACAAAGGACAATTAAGTAAGTAGACTGGATCAACCAAAGTTCATTGTTGGAGGAGGACATCTTGTAGTGATAGGTGGCAGCCCTCCATGCCCTAAGTTTGTCTTCATCGAGCAGCGCAGGAAGGCGTGGGAAAAAGTCCCTAAGAGTTGTGTCCTTGAAAGACTAAGGAAAAGTTAGTGGGCAAGAAGTCCCAAAGTGTGTTGGCTTCTTGAAGGACTAAGGTGCAACAACTAGGCAGTTATTGAAGACCCTAAGTGTTGAGTCATTGATGGACGAATGATCAGCTAGAGGGAAGATTGTAGTCATGTTCAGTGACCTAAAGGAGCAGAACCATCGATAGAAGAAAAGTTGCATATTGGGAGCAGACGGACCAGCAAATATGTTCAAGGTACGATCAAGGCAATTGGGAAGTCGACTACATCGACTAGACGATTAATGTATCTTGTTCAGGGCAATTTGGTTGTCATAGTTGTTGACAACAAGCCCTCGTTTGTATTCTTGTCATAGTTGATGTATGAGGGCCATTATCCCTGGTACAAGAGCCCTAGACAATTGTATTACAGTTTGTTAATATAACAAAGTTGGGTTATAGAAAATTGTAAAAAGTTATCTATTTTGTGCGCTAGTTGATTTACTGTTGTTTATATTCCGTTGTGCATAGTAGTTTGTTGTGGTATTTGGATTGGTAATCTCAGAGATTCTAAGACCCTAACCTAGATTCTAGTGTTGTGGAAAAACAATAGCAAGATTGTCCACCAAGAGTCCAAGTTAAAGCCCTCACAATCTGCCCTATCCAACTCAGCCAAGGGTCTGCAACAGAGGTCTGAAGTTTTGCTCAACTTCCACAGGAGTTCGGACTTGACCACAGAAAGATACATAGAAAACTTTTGGTCCTTTCACAAAAATTATATCACAAAAGTTTCGGCCCTTTCGCAGAGAATATATCACAGAAGTTTTGCCCCTTTCACAAAGAATATATCATAGAAGTCCTAGTCCTTTCATAGAGAATATACCAAAGGAATTTACGGCCTCTTCACAGAGATTCATCCTACTCCGTTAATGTCTTCGACCTGCTCCTGAATCTCTTTGTCCCGTTACTGCTCAAATTAGCAAGGTCCTAAAAGGGGATCCTTGAAGGGCTACTACTAGGCTATGGGAAACAATGGAGCGATAGCCCACTGTCACCTTGCTTAAGGCTCCCAACTCTTTATGGACTTTCACCGATGGGAGGAGACCCATTATGATAAGGATCATGAAATGGATGGACTAATGATAGGGCGACAGGTGATCGTGGAAGCCTATTCACAAGAGAGGCTCAAATATGTGGCTTGCTTGTCTTGGAAGACAAGATAGAAAGCTCTCAAGGAAGCGCTTGTGGAGAATTTCAAGGGTTAGGTTTTGAGTATGTATCTTATAAAGGAGATCCCTAAGCCCTAGAATTCTTGTGGAAACTTGGGTTCCAAGTGATCTTTGAAGAATTAACCTTGATAGTTCATGGGACCACACAAGACCAAGTGGACCCGAAGTTAGATCAAGGGGATACGATTCAGCAACTAATGAAATATGTTTGACCAAATTAGTGAGGGGAAAGGGATCAAGGAATGAATTTTCAATGGAAGGCAATGTAAGGATCCCAGTGAGGTTTCTAGCCTTAGGGAAACCAAGGGCAAGAATTGGTCTTCGATCTAGGGCTTGCGATACCTCAAGATCCCACCCTTAGAATCTCATGAAATTCGAAGGACTTCTTGAGAACACACTAGCACAGTTGTGGACCAAAAATAGATGTATTTGAATAGCTAGATCGTGAGATAATTGATTCCTTAGGTGACCTAGAGAACTAGACCTAGAGAAGAGGAGAAGGAAGAAGGAAAATAGGTTTAAGGCTAAGTCACTTGACACAAGGATTCGCAATTCGAGCGTCGGATACGAACACGTTGACCCCCCGAAACAGGACAAGTTCGAATACATTATATAATATTTTATTACTTTATTAATAGTATATATATATATATATAATATATATGTATATATTAAAAGTAGATAATTTCTTACAAAAATTCTCATTCATGATACAAATTCGATTCGATTTCAAACAATAGATCTTCCATCTATGATGTAAGATTTAACAAATTAACAATTGGATCAACACAATACATTGTGACATAAATGATAATCATCAAACACAATATTCAAATTCATCATGATCCAATAGGAGAAAGACAAGATAGTAAGATAAAGAAATACCTAATGGTTTCCTCTCATTAAGTCAATCAGAACAAAAATGTGTTACAAGGCAGTGCATCGCCAATGGCAAAATAGAAATTAGAAAATACAAAACAACTACGAAACTATAAATGCCTCAAAGGCAGTAGTTTTTTAGCTCATGACTCATGAGTCATCAATCTCCAACAGTCCAGTCATCCAATAATCAATAATCGTTGTACTGACACATGGTCACTACTGCTGCTCCTCTAATTGCATCCTCCTCTGTATTTAAAGTCATCTCTGCATCTGCTGGTGTGGAGGATGACGCCTCTACAATATCACCATCATCAAATCTGACAAGCTCTAGCACTAAATCATTGAGATCCAAGTTGGCCAATGCCAACTCAACACTGTTGTCTAGACCCATATCATCAGGAAAGACATCCCACACCTTTGTCTTTCCCTTCAACCACTCATCCCTCTGCCTGTAAATAAGACGAAGGTTGGTGTGCACATACACCATTGTCTCTGCCATGGACTGCTCAAGCCTGCTCTTCTTGACACTATACAAATTCCCATATGTGCTCCAATTCCTCTCGCAACAAGAGGATGAAGTCACCTGAGAAAAGAGCCTCATGGCTAACTACCGTAGAGTAGGGCTTGTTGCCCCATGCTTTGCCCACCAAGAATAGGGCTTCTTAGCCCCCCTATCTCTAATCAGAGCATACCCTGCAAATCGACCAGTGCCATTGGAAAACTTTGCAAAAGTCATCCTCCACCTCATCAAGGGATGCTCTATCTTGAAAAACCCGCCTGGATGCATCTTTCCTCCCCTGTGAGATTTCACCATCCATATGAGGAGGGAATCTGCGGGAAGTTCCACCATTCAACCACTCATGGCTATAGTATTTTGGGTTCAATGAGTGAGCCAAACAATGTAAAGATCTAAATAAGTAGATCTACCCTCTCCCACCAAACATCATCTAACATTGTGTCCTTCACTCTTTTAGAGGCTACCTGATCTGTCTTTCTCCAAAAAGACCAAAAATATGAAATAACCATGGCCCCAAGAGTGGCCTTGACCTCCCTCGACCTCTGCAACATGATGAATGAAGAGGCAAACCGTGTATCTACAATCTTCAACAATGATAGATTGTTGTACTCCTTGTAGATACTGAGGGCATTGTCGTGCATCCTCAATAACGTTACGAATCCAAAGCACATCAGAAGCAATGGATTTTGGTGCTATGTTCAATGAATGGACAATGCAAGGTGTCCAATACACTTGTGGATATTTAGCTTCCACAATCATGCAAATAGGTGCATTATCTGTAATGATTTGCACCTACATCTTCAATAACTTTAATAAACAACTCACCTATATATTGTGCATCCTTGTATTGTCTAAGTGAATCCACTGCTTTCAAGAAAATTGTACCATTCAAGGAAGACACCATGAAGTTGAAGAGTGGGTGTCATGCTGGATTTGTCCATCCATCAGAAACATTGCTAACCCCAGATGTTGGCCATGATGCTTTAATAGGCTCAAGCATTTTTTCCACCTATTTTTTTTCCATTGTCAACAATGTAGTTCTAAGCTTCTCTGACCCAGGAGGCACATACCCTGATGGAGCCCCTTGAGTTAGAGCTTGGCACGTCTCAATAAATAGAGGTGAGCGTGCAACATTAAAGGATATGAAGTTTTGATAGAAAAAAAGGCAATGGTGAGATCAAGCTCTTCCTGCTTCTCCTTCTGAAAAAAAAAATTCCATTGGACCAAGTGAAATTGCCTTTCTTTTTGTTGCTTGTCCCCCACCAAAACTCTCAAATGGTAATTTGTTGCCACTTTTCCTCAAGCATGGAAGGGCGTCACCATTTGGGGTTTTCTTTTATTTTGCAGCGACATTTGTTATACCAACATTGGACTCTCTTAACATTTCTTTCCTCTTTGGTAAAAGCACATTTGCACAAGCCCCAATTCCATAACACAGTAAAGCCAACAAATGACCTTTCACACGAAAATATGTGCTCTTGAAATTATTGTGGCAATAGTTGTATTTCCAACTCACATTGCCTCCTCCCTTCACCTTGCTGGGTGGCCCTTGCTCTATTGTGACATATTTCCACAAGGGATATTTGTCAATGTTACATTGAGAAGGAAGTCTTCCCTCAACACTGCTTGCAATAAAGGGAATGCTTGCAGCAGACTCTGATGAAATGAGGACAGGAGGGGCATCTCCAATAGAGACATTTTTCCCCTTCCTTTGCCCCTTCCCTGTTGCCCTTGACTGAGCCATGAATGTTGTAAAAGAAATAAACAAAATTTGTAAAAGAAATGCATATGCAAACTGTTGTAATAAAAATGCAAAAAAATAGAGATAAAATGCACGTACCTGTTGCTTGAATCTCCTTGAAAATGCTCCCACACCCTTTGCTCCTTGCTCCCAAACACCGATAGCAAAGTAAACAAGTGAATGTGAAAAAATAAGGGAGAGAAGTCGCCTTTTAACACTGCGCGGGTCACTGTTTTTCAAATTCGTGTCCGAAAATCAGCACACGTCATGTCCCAATCGGGACACGATCTGAATTCGATCATTGATCGGACACGACATGTCCTTATTTTCGAACACGAATCGTGTCCGATTCGTTGGATTCGCGACACATCGGCCTTGGGGGCGAATCCGGTTTCTTAGGTTTAAGGTGATCACCTTATGGTGGACCACTACCAAGTGCATGGTACAACTGTACGGTTGGTTGGGCATGGTGAACTAGGTGCATCTTCCTCGTCCAATAGGTGAATCTCGAGCAATCTCTGAACATCTCTGGGGATCCATGGAATGTTGACTACTGTTGTGGAGGCCCATGGCTCTCTACATACACCCTACATGTGCCAATGCAACCCTCTAGAGGGTTAGGACCCCGCATAAGAAGACAAAACCCAAAATGGAGACCATCTGCAATCCTGCATAAGATCCAATGTGTCCCCTAGCCTTCAAGTACAACCAGTTATTTAAAGGGATCGAGTTAAAGAGCTTACAAACCATGGACAACAGATGGGCACTTCATAATGGCATGCCCTTCCACAGTGGGTTTTGGCATGTGCAAGTGTCTCCAAGCTCTAAAGGGGGTTAACCAAGTATCCTATTAGGTGGTTTCTACCCTTAGAGGGCATAGTATGTCCAAGGTACATACCTCAAAAGGTGGTGGCATGTGACAAAAAAATAAATGGAATAGGGAATGAGAGGGGCAATCCTGGGCCACATGTCAAGGTATAAGAGTAGTTAATAAAGGGAAGCCCACACTTGGGTATATAATGTATAGGAGAGAGCAATCGGGGTGCACGAGATACCCCGACCTTGAGCGGGGTTCTGCAAAAATCATAACTCCAAGTGCATTTTGGAGAAAAAAATTTCCACCCTTCTTTATATGCCCTTTGCCTTTTATGATTTTTCTTTCATTAACTGCTTGGGGCTCAAACCATAAGAGCATGATGGGTAAGGTATGGTAGTGAATACCCCTTTTAAGGTAAGGTGGTTCATTGTCCACCAAGAGTTGGGACAATCATGGGTTCAAGAATGATAAAGGAGGCTCATCTAGGGCATATAGGAACTAGGGTGATGGCCATGGGTATCGGGTAGAGCTCATGCATTTGGCTTTTGCCCACATGATAAACGTGTTCATCCAGCCATCTTTTGGGTTTTGCAGTACATTTTCTCGTTGAATGTGGCCAATTATGCTTTTACTTTTCTTTTCAGCTGCATCAACCTTAGGGGCATCATTTCAAGCCTGACCCAAGGTCTGGGCAAGGGGAAGAGGAGGCCAACCCTATGTGGACCCAATGGGGAAATGTGGACCCAAGTGGAAAGAATAATGAATGGGGTTGTAATGAATGGAAGGGGAGTAATGTATGTGGATGAGGGAGCGAGACCCTGTTGGTTTTTGAAGCATCGAATGTGTTCTAGCCTTAAAATTTTGTGGAGAGGCTAGAATGCACGAGATCTCCAAAACACATAAATCGATTCTGGAAATTCCGCCTAGAAATGACCTAATTAAATTATTAGTCAATTTTTAAATATTTCCTAAGTTTAAACTTAGGGAATATGACTAATTAATCAGAATTAATTAAGTCAGGGTGTGAATGTTCTAGAAACTCACACGGATCAACTTCAAGTTAATCCTAGCCATCGATTAAGATCTAATCTTGGGCGTTGAAGTATCAACAAAGGATTATAAGAAGAAGTCGATGGGGCTTGGAGAAGACACTCAAGCAGTTCGATTCCATGAGCAAGTCGATTTCCAGAGTAGCAGCAATCAATTGTCAGAGAGAGATCCAATGAGATTGAAGCAGTAATTAAGGGGCAGGGACAGTGCATCGGAGGAAAGTTTTTCCAAATCCAGGGAGGTAGTAGCAAGTGAGTCGAATTATCCCAAAGAGGCAGCGCTAAGGGACTGTGCAATGCTTCAGTCAGGCACGATTTGGTGAGGAGAAAAATTCGTTCTCAGTTCCATTGGCCGAGAAGGAGTCCCGAAGGACCAAAGAGACAATTTTCTCAGCCTCTGGGGGCAAAACGACTTCATCTAAGCCTAGTCCAGAGCAAGTCACCCAGCCAGCTAGCAAAGCAGCGCAAAGGCTAACGCATTGCTCCACGAGGCAGAGTTTTGATAGGGAAAGTCCAACCAGAGATAGCATGTGTGATAAGGGCAATTCCCTTCAATATTTTACTCAGATTTTCTTGTTGTTTCGATTGCCAGTTGGGCAACCATATATGTACTCATATTTCGATGTTGCATAGTAAAATAAACCCTCGTTGCTGCACCGGTTTTCCCAATTTGGGTTTTTCCGGGGACATTAGTCCAAAAATAACTGTGTAAACTTATGTGTGCATGCTAACATTTCTTCCAGCGTTTATTTCTTCTGCAATTTTATTTGTGTAGGTTGTAGTGTGATTGATTCGTTATTTGCTACAGAAAATAGTAAATAAATTGTTAAAAATTAATTTAACAATTAGGAGAATTATTTCCAGTTGCAGCAATAGGATTCGGGTTTCCGAATTTTCACAAGACCACGCAACCAAAATCGAGGTTTCCCACATAGAACCACCCTAAAACCCAAAGGTCAATAAAAGAGATCCCACGGGACTAAGATCCAAGGGTAACATCCAAAAGAGGTTTAGGCACAGATCTAGCCCACTCTTTCTGCCAAATCCCCCATTAGTCCATGCCCATAAGTAACCATGATAAGCAAACTATAATACTCAATTACCAAATGACAATGCATACCTTTAGGTTCGAGAGGCCCACCTTCAAACATATAATCATGATAGATGGGCGAGGGACCACATGGCTGGCACAAGTGGCGGAGAAATGGCAGAATGAGCTAGTTGGTGGCTGCAAGGGGCTAGTATTTGCCGGCTGAGGACCATCCTAGACAAAAAATTCTACTAGGGACATCACCCACAAAATGGTGGGTAACAAGTCCTACTCCTTAATATTCTTCGTATGGCTAAAGAAATTATGCCTTGAGGATGAGATCGAATGGTCCCGGAGAAGAGGTTGAATGCCTCACATATATAGTGATCCAATAGGCTGAATGGGTGCCACTGGGGGCTAGGCCAACTTGGACACCTTGTGGAGCCAAAAACAAAATTCAAAATTTAATTCTTTCTTTTGACAAGGTCGTGAAGAACATGCCTTGTATTTTTCTTTTGACAAATACATGAATAATATAACTTTCTTTTGAACATGAAGAACATGCTTTACATAAACATTTAATGTTACAAATACATCAATGATAAAAATATATTCATCTGAAGACTAACCATAGCTACAAAATTGAAAAGGTAGGGCCTAGAAATGTACCTTGGGAGGTTGATGTAGCTAAAAGAAAAAGAAAGAGCATACAATGGCCACAAGAAAAACAAAAGAAAAATCAAAATGCAAAAGATGGTCGGGACTTACAAATTAGCATGTGGGCAATAGCCAAGCATTAGCTCCACCTCTCTCATATGGCCATTGTTGATTTTCTAGTGCAATCACAACTAGTACAATTTTTCAATCTGATGACTACTTCCAATGATACAGTATTACTTCTCTAGAGCATTCCAATCATGAAGGAGTTATACATGAAAAATTTCAACCATTTGTTGGAAATACTGAGAGGGGTGAATTAGTATTCCTTTTCAATTGTTACTTTTACCAGTTAGATCACTTATATTTAGAACACAAAAGGAACAACAATAAGAATAAATGATTTTATTAATTTCTTTAATAAATCAAGTACAATATATGTAAGGCTCCAACCCTAGATGAAGACACTAATCTTCAATCTCCCACGCTCCAACCTGCATTTGCCAAGCACCAACTTGGACTTCCAATGCTCCAACCTTGTCAATTCTGAGGCACCAACCCCAAGGGCTCCAACCCTATATCTGGTTCAGGCTCCGACCTGGTTTTTTGAGGACTCTAATCCTCTAGGGCTCCAACCCTATCCTCCAAGGCACCAACCTTGTCTTTTCGAGGCCCCAACCTCTTCGGCTCTAACCCTTACTTTACTTCGTCAAGATGTATTTGATTATACTTCACTGCTCCCAATGTCTTCTTCAACAAACCATGTAAACCTTCAGTTATGCCTTCACTTAGTCTTCACATCACATCATCAATGAAAACCTTGTTCTTCACATGCAGGTGTCACCACTGCTCTTCATGTCACCCAAACAAAAATTCTTCAAGTTCACGTCATGATGGCTTCAATGCATCATGGTCTTCAATGATCTCCACAAATCTTCAATACGCCGCTTCACAAAGTTCTCCAACTCTACCCTATTTTGTTCTCAAGAGAAGATTTCAACAAGCTCTATTTGTCCAATCCCAATAAATCAACACTTTGACCACAACAACTATGACAATTTTGACCACGACAACTTCAACCACAGCAACTACAACAGATTCAACCATGGCAACGACGGTAGCTTCAACCACGACAACTACGGCAGCTTCGACCACGGCAACTACAGCAGCTTCGACCACGGTAGCTTCAACCATGGCAACTTCAACTACGACAGTTGCAATAGCTTCGACCACAGCAACTACAGCAACTTCAACCACGGCAACAATGATAGCTTCAACTACGGTAGCTTCTCTACTCCTAGCTCGAACCTGTGGGAAACTATTTAACCCAAGAACAATTCCACAACCTCGTCTTCCTTGCTTTTCTAGGTTGTGGCTTCTTCTCTACCTCTTGTCTTCTCTCCACCAACAAATCTAAGCTTGAATGGACAAATTTAGGTTTATATTTATAGTGATTTCGTTTATAACTAGAGGGACACGTCTATTTTAAGTAAGGCCAACTTGTATGACAGAGTGTAGGTCGGCTCACTGCTAGGAATAATTTCCTTAACTTAAAAATTCAATATCTCACAAACTATTGGGAGTTGCGGGGCAAATAAAGGCTCGTTAGAAAGAGGAAAAAATCCTCTTTAAGATGGTCTAGGATCCATTTTAAAAGGATGTCTCCAAGGTGTCCAAAATAACTTTTGTTTGTGACTGCCCTTATATTTTATGCATAAAAAGTCTGGGACAGCATGGCTTCTTCATTGTTATCAATGTCATCATAGGATCATAGAGTCATTATGTAGGAGTGCAGCATCCATGTAGCATAACGCATCAACAATGTCATCATATGCTAGTGCAATCATAGTGCAGCTTCATTAGGAGAACCCCAAAATAGTCTTCCAACCATCAAATTATCTCCAACCATGTTATCAAGACCTCATCAAGTGCCATCATCAATTGTGGTCATTCATCAAGAGTATGACATCATCAAATGTAGTCCTCCATATGTCATCAAGGACTTCTAAATACTTGGAACTTGGCAATTCTTAAGACTTTTCCATTAGTGACTTGACATATTAATTGATGACATTCTTATCAAACAAGAGCTATGACATTATCATCAGGCATCTATTGTCTTCAACCTTATCATCTCATTCTAGAGTTTCATGATATTCATTAGGCATCTCAAGAATATTTGCCATCTCGGCCAATGCCATATTGACATCAATGACAACATTGATTAACACCATTAACAATAGAGTAGCAGTAGAGATCACAGTAAATAATAAGACAAGAGACACCAGGCCAGCGACCAGGGAAAAACCCACAAAGGGAAAACCCAACGAATCTTTCTTTATGAGAGAGAATTCAGTTCATCAAAATGTACATCAAAATATTCCAAACAAGATTCCAATTTTTTACCTCAATATTATCCAAGTCAAACTAGCCAAAGGAGAGAGAAAATTGTCAACGTTGGTCCAAGTCAATGTCTACAATAGAAGGGCCAAATCTCGCCGCGAGGTAGCTGAACAAAAGGAGTGAAAATTTGGTCTTGAAATCACCTTAGAAGTTCGGTCAAAGCTTTGATTTTGACCTATAGTCAAACATGTGATCAATGGCCCAGAATCAAAGTCAAACTTCGATCAAATCAGTCAACGAATCACAAATGAACTCAGCCTCCAAGTTCATTCAAAGTCTCAGAAAAATATGTTAATTTTACACTGCTCTATGCTAGCACAATTACTTATCCCAATTCTTTCTTCTATTAGCAATCACTTTTAAATAAATTTAATCTTCTAATAACAATGATCAATTGTAGATAGAACAGTATATCCTATATGCAATTGTAATGACCTATCTCAAATTAAAGGGAGCATAGGGATATTAGCATGCACACGAGGCATGCATATGATAGCTACATATGCATGCATCGTCTATACTGCACTAATATACATATTGGTTAATATTGAAAAATGTCTATATATAGGGTAACAAATTTGTGAAAATTTCTGAATCGAACAAGTCAAAAATTCTACTGCAGTAAACTGATTTGCATAACCTACTTGTATTCTTCATTTAATAAGTTATTTTAAGAAATATTCAGAAAATATTAGATGCAAATTCCCTACAACCTACACCAATATACAGATCAAATACTGAAAAATAGATAAGACAATCACGCAACGGACACACTTATTTTTGGACTAGACGTCCCCGTAAAAACCCAATGTGGGAAAATCAGTGCAACAGCTCTGAGGGTTTTCTATTGTTAAGCAGAAGTTCTGAATTCAAATGTTGGTTTCCCTCCCGACAAACCAGTGACAGAGAAATACAATGGCAGAAAAACTGAGTGAGTTTTACCTCACTTCACCCAACAGATTCCGGCTGATCCAGCAACAAATCTGGCTGGCCCCGACTACAACTGCACTGCCCCTTCGCAGTAAGTGTGTAGAGCTCTCTGAGGCTATGTGTCAACTCTTCTTCCCATTGTGTCATCTTTCCTCAATTGTTCTGGCGCTCTGGGTGGAAGGCAACTCTCTCCCTCTGCGCTGACCATTCTGGCTCTGCATCAAGTTTGCGTGGGCCCAGACTAGCCCAGCATCAACTCTCCTGGCTACTGTGCTGCCTCCATAAGCTTCTCTTCGCCTCTTTGTCTGTATTCCTGAACTATCACTGCCCCTCAGCTGCAAGATCTCCCCAATCGATCTCCCTCCTGAGAACTTCTCACCTCAAAAAATCGATTTCCTCAATCGTTCTGTGTATCTTCTCCAACTGACCCCAAGTCTCCATTTATACTTTTCCAGTTGAGAAATCAACGATCAAGATAAAGTCTCTAATCAACAACTAAGATTAAATTAGACTTGATCCTCGTCTCTTGGAAGCTTCTTAGCCATATTTTCATTAATACCCATTAATATTTTAATTTTCCTAAGTTTAGATTTAGGAACCCTTCAACCCCAGGACCCTCTGCGTCAGCCCTCCGAGGCACTGCGCAACCTCTGGGAACCCTGCGTCACTCCAACAGCCTCTGCGTGGATGACGCAGTCCCTCTGGCCTCTGTGTTGTCTCTGTTGGCCTCTGCATAGCTTAGACTAGTCGTTGCTCTCGCTGTCTATGCTTCTGCGCTGGTCTCTCAGTATTGTCTCTGCCTCTCTGCCTCGTACTCACTACCCCTCATTGCTAATCACTGATTCAACTTTGCTTAGCAACCCTGCTCTAGCAAAATGAATGACTGGTCACTCTAGTATCTTCTCCAACTGACCTTCAAGCCTCCTCTTATACTTTTCCTGTTGGTCCTTCAACGGTCAAGCTTACATCTCTAATCAATGGTTAAGATTATATTTGGCTTCATCCATGTCTTTTAGAACCTTCTAACCCAGTTTTATATTAATACCCATTAATATTTTATTTTTCCTAAGTTTAGACTTAGGAACTCCATTAAAAATATTAATTATTTTAATATCTCCTTAATCGAGTAGAATCTGCCCAAACCATTTCTGGGTCTTGGAGATCTCATGTGCTTTAGCCTCTCCACCAATTCTTGTGGCTAGAGCACATCCGATGCTACCCCAAATCAACAACAGCATCCCACCAGCTCCTCCAATCAAAATCTGCACAGCTCCCTTAGCCCCGGCAACTGAAAAATCTGAGCCCTTTTGGCTCTGCACAATCACAGTGAGAGCTAGATTAGCTCCTCCTGGCCATAGCGTCAACCCTTCCTAGCTGAGAAAGATGACTGGGCACTGCATAGGCCTGATTTCCCCCCCTCTAGCTCTGCGCTGGCCTGGATCGCTGACGCGGCTACTGCATCTTTCCCTCATGGCTCAAAATGATGATGCAAGTAGTGCGTGAGCCTCTGCGTCACCACCTTTGCACTGCATCACTCTTCCTTCTGTGTCTCTGGCTCTGGAATATCATTGTCTCTCGGGATAGCTGCTTCTCTGCTGCAAACTCTCACATTTTCCAGCTGGTGCCTTCAATCTCCTATGATCTGCAATCACTCTGATACCATGTGAAAATTCTTGAATCTAACACATCAGAAACCTCTACTGCAATGTTTGGTTTACTATGTCCTACTTGTTCTTTACATTAAGTTATTTAATTTCATAAACATCGAAGTAAACACAAATGCAGTCTTCACAAATATACAAATCATGTACTGAAATAAATTGAGACAATCACACAAGGGACACCATTATTTTTGGACAATCGTCCTTGGAAAAACCCTATTCGGGAAAACAGGTGCAGCAGATATGAGGGTTTTATTATTAAGCAGATTTCTGAATACAACTAGGGTGCTAGAAATGGCTCACCCTACAGAGAATATCCTTGGCAGTAGTACCTCTTTCTGGAGATAGATATTCCGGCAAATCAGCAACCGGATGAACAACCCCACAGTGACTCTAACTGTTCCTTGTGCTGGACAGAGAAAGCTGCTCCAAGCACTCCTCTGGAACTATGTCACCCTCTCTGGAACTGTGTCACCCTCTCCTGGCTAATCTGCTCTCTGTTTGCCCCACAGATTTCCTCAGTGCAACCTCTTCAGCCCACCATCGACCTCTACAGACCTCTGTGTTGTTTGTGTCAGCCTCGCATCTTTCTGCATCCTCTGTGTCTGCCTCTGCAGCTTCTGCGTCCTCTATGTTGGCCTCCTTGGCCTCTGCGTCAGCCCTCCTAGGCTCTGCGCTGCCTCTCCCGGCTCTTTGTTGCCTCTCTGATATGTATTCTTCGACCTCCTGCAGAGCTACCCCTCACTGCAACTGATCACTTGTTTGATTTCCTCAGCAAACCTCACCCCACAAATTGAACTGACTAATCTCTCTTGGTGTGTCTCCAACTAACCCTCTGACCTTCAAACCTCCTCTTATACCTTTCCTGTTAACGATCCAACAGTCGAGATTAAGTCCCTAATCAACGACTAAGATTAGATATGACTTGATCCTCGTTATTTAGAACTTTCTCACTCATATTATATTAATACACAACCCCATTAAAAATATTAATTATTTTAATATCTCTTCATCCGGGTGGAATTTCTCCAAACGATTTCTGGGTCTTAGAGATCTCATTTGCCTTAGCCTTTCCACCAATTTTCATGGCTAGAGCACAGCACATCCCATGTGACCAAAAATCAACAAAAAAGAGTACCTTGAAGAAGTCATCTTCAACAGTGAACATGAGAATATCCTAGGTGCTGTTATTTTTAGTAACAAAGGAAGAGGATTGGTGTCTTGGTCTTGGAGTGGCTTACAGGGTCAAGTATAATGGTCTTGGTGTTCGTCAATTAGAATCTCTATAAAAAGAATTATGTGTGGGTTTTCCTCTCTCAGAGGGAGAGGTTTTGGCCCCGGCAGAATGCCAACTTCTTGTGTTCTTATCTCTTTGTTTTGGTAGCAGTTTCATGATGTAAACACACACATTCATAATAAGAAGAAGATCAAGATAAGATAAATAGTGAAAGCATTTCAAAATTTGTTATCAAGTATAGAAGAATCTATCTAATGCTAACTGCCCTAGATTTTTCAACACAAGAAAGGCTTTCCTTCATCACCGAGACCGGAAGAAGCATCAGCTACAAGTCCCACGCATATCTGGGGAAGAGCACGCGATCCAGGAGCCACCACTGCGCAAAGGGAGAATTCACTAGTTATTTGTAGAGCAGTGTTTTAGGGGAATTGTCTGGCGGAGCTACAGGAGTATTCTTCCATCATTTTCAGGAGTATGGAGGGCATCTACAGACAAGAGGGCCAGCGTACACGCAGCTTTCACTTCATCACGTGCAGGATTGTGTCATCTCCTCCATGACTATGCAGTCATTAGAGTGAGACTCTTGTGGGGCAGCATTATCCGGGGGAGTTTGGAGCTGGGGTGCTGGGAGATCATTTGGAGGGACATTTGAGGAGGATTGTTGGAGCTGGGAGAGCAGACATTGGCAGGATCAGTCACAGCGACAAAATTCGAAATTGGAGGAGGGTCAAGCTATGAAGGGTCACTTTTTTTAAGTTGGAACCAAGGGAAACCCTTTCATCTAGGTTTTTCTGGCTTTTGGGCAAGGATCACGATCCCAAATTCCAAGAATTTTCTGGGCACTCTAGAGTGGGAAAATCAGGGGGCGAAGTCAGGCAACAATGTAGTTTTGGAGCAGCAGCACAGTTTTCTGGAGGAGCTTGTTATTGCAGTGGTTGGGCTTTTTCGTGTTCATCACCTGGTGCATGTAGCTTGCCTTGTGCAAGCCCAGGTGCACTTTCTCCAACTCATTTGAATCACAGCAAATATTATTAATAAAACCTTGGTCAGTTTGTGGATTTGTAGAAATTTCTGGTTTATGTGTATGCATTTCTGAAAATTTATGTGTTACTATATATGCATGTTTTTGTTATCATTGTAAAATTTCCATTAGGAATATTACAGGACAACTTGTGTAATACAACCTTGTCGTATGTGCCAAAGAAGACTTGGCAGTGTTGATGCTAGAATGTTGAGAATCTTTGGTGGATTGACCAGCTTTGGTTGGGAGTGATTCCTAGATAGGAGGAATTGGTGGCAAGGGTTTTCATGGTTTCCCTGGGTAGCTAAACTTATACCAGCTTAGTGATAAAGCTGCAGTATGTACTTCATTTCGTGTGCGTGTGAAGTATCCAGCAGTCCAAATATTGCGCACTCACAGATTTCATTCCAGCTTCTCTTATCAATTTCTCTGGATGGATTCCAACATTCCTTGTCATGCTGATTTGACATAAACTATTGCGGAAATTTTAAGTGAGTTGACACACGTATAGAAGATAAGGGAGAAGATTTTCTTCTGTAAAACCTTCTGTAATTAAATTATTTGAGATCTTTCATATACATGAACAAGTGTGCCCCAAGTGCTATAACTTGTTGGCATGTTGCAATTGAAATCCACTTGTTCGGTATTTTTTCTCTCGAGTTAGACTGAAGTGAACTGAAGTATTTGCTACTCTTCACTGCTGTAATTATATATTTCAGATCATCCCTAAGGCTGAAAGCTCCCAAGGATTAGATATGGAATACCTCTGTTGAGTGGTGAAATTTCAGAATTGCATTAATTGCCGGATTCTTGAAATTTCTACAGAAATTGTCCTTCAATTTTTATACTAAAGTATAAAGGAGTGGGGGTTCATGGATGTATTTGGGGAAATTTTGCAGTGAAATATATGTCAAGAATCAAGATATGCAATTAATATATCATACTTTTCTCATATTATAAAGTAGGTGTAGGTGTGTTTTAAAATGGGTTGTTAGGAGTAAAGTACAAAGGAGTGGGGGCTCATGGATGCATTTGGGGAAATTTTATTGTGGTGATTCTTCAATCGAACACTTAAGTTGCAATGAAATATGTGTCAAGATATGCAATTAATATATCATACTTTTCTCATATCATAAGGTAGGTGTAGATGCTTTTTAAAATGGGTTGAGACTATGGTTACATTGGAGAACTCTCTTTGCTTCCACTGCTAAGTGGTTTCAACAAGAAAAGCTCAAGTGACTTACAATGCTATGCACAATGTCAACCTTGCATGTTTCCTTCACTCTCCCTCTGATCTGAACCATGACAACTTTGGTCTTCTTCTGTAAGGCAATTTTGGCAGAGTCGATTTCAATTCATGGGTTTATCTTCTTCTCATGGAGCATTATCTACACCCATTGCCCTTTACTTAATAGTGGCCCACCTATCCAGGAAAGAATGAGAAGAATTGCTTCCAATACAAATTTACATCAACTAAACAGCATTTATCAAAATCTCATACCATGCAAGGAAGTCAACAACCTCAAACATTTGAAAAGAACACACATGATACCATTAGCCCCATGCTAACTCATACCAGACAATCAGCTAAAAAGCTTTAAAATTGAACTAATTAAAAAGGTATCTAGCTTTGTATAGATAATGACTCTCTTTGTCAAGAAAAACTAGTGTGACAGTAGTCAAATGTCCTGTCTTATTTTGCTATGGTTAATTCACTTTAGATGTGCAAACTTGCCATGTCTCCTCTTCTTGATCTTTCAAACTCATTTCGACTTTCTACTTTACTGTCCCTGTACATAATCCAACTTAAGTCTAATGCCAGTCTCAGCTAACTATATACCCTGCATAGGCTGTAGAAATTCAACAAGCCCAAAGAGGTTGATATATAAAAAGAAAACTAGAAATCACCTGGTCACAATAAGAGAGTTTGAAAATCTGTAGTCTAAGTATTCACAAAGATCATATAACAGAACACAAGCGAAATCATACCTTTAGTCGAGAAATAGCTATGGCAATGGCTCTTCCTGGGATTTGCAATGCCTTGTTGTGGACCTGAATGTAAATAATTCGAAAGGTTACATTAATGTATAAATAATTACATATACTAAAAGAAAAACTCATGACTTTGGAAACCAGATAGGTTACTTTAACTAACCTGCACATAAAGCAAGGCTACAACCTTCGGCAAAAGAGCTACAGGGTCTCTTTCTTCTTCAATTTGGGACGTAAGAGCCTGATAAAAAACACATAATTTCGTCATTGAAAAACATAACCACACCTCATTCAAAAAATACTATAGAACAAACTGTAGCCAACTATGCATGTAAAACCTCAAAATTTAAATCATACAAATAGAACAGAATTATTGGATGCCAAATAACTAATTTAGAGAACATTTATAGGATATGACAGAATAGATTGGGTCTGTTATCTCCTGGGTGGTGCTATATACATTTTCATGGCAACACCATTGTAAGACCAATGAGACACAAATCCCAAAGCCCTGTAGGCCATGTAATGATTATGTATATGGTATCCTAGGCATCTTCTGGTTGGCCATGCCCAGTCCCTTTACTCCCGACTCCCAATTCCTTTCATCCCAGATAGGATTGGGGACCTTGAGATGGAACTACTGGCATACATGGCTTATAGGAGTCATTGGTTTTGTGGGGGTGATTGCACTATGTAGGTTTTGTCCAACTGATGTCTTAAGCATGTGCCTTTCCCACATGTGTTGAAATTCGTTCTTCATAAAATGAATTTGTCAAAAGAATTTTTATTATTGTTACAGTGACTTATTAAACCATGGGTTTCATGCTTGGGTCATCATTTTATTAGTCAAAGTCCTCATTGTGGACTCCAAGGATTAATAAAGACACATTAGAATCATTATATATTTTATGAGACCCTTCTTGGGCTTTCGAATGATGTAAAAAGAATTATTTTTTAGTCAAAAATGAATTATGTAACCTCCACACCAAGTCAGCCTCAAGAAGATCAAGCCGACCTCAAGGAAGGCAATTCGACCTCATTGGAAGGATATATATACAAGGCAGTTCGACTTCATTTGGAGAATCTCACTCTCTCACACATAATTCAATATTTGAAGCTGGAAGTTGGAAGTATGGAAAAGTACGAGATTGAAGCAAGAGGCTAAAAGGAGTGTGAGTTTGGTCAAAGAGGAAGGGAAGAAGAAAATCGAAGTTTTGGTCTCTCTCTCTCTCTCTCTCATGTGGGCTGGTTTAGGAGATCGAAGTCTCCTAGTAAAGTTCGAAGTTGTCGTTGATGTCGGATGCTGCCAAGTCGAAGTTGCTAGGGTTGAAGTGTTGTTGCTGCTAGGTCGAAGGTTGGATCGAAGAAGGAAAGGTTTGCTTGGTGTGGAGGAGGTCTTTGTCTAGGTTGAAGAGCCTCAAGGAAAACTATTGAAGGAAGAGATTTTTACTAGGTTTTCCACTAGATAGGGGTTTTGCGCTGGCAGAGTGTCTACATCCATGTCTTGTGTTTTTGTGATCTTCATGCACACATAATTTGGTAATTGCTTGAGGAAAGATAATATAACAAATAAGTAAAAGAATCCAACATAATTCACAAGTAATTATCAAGAAAGAGAAATCTAACCCTAATTCTAAGGTCAAAGAAGATTGAAGATAACTTTGTTGGCTTGAAGGAAATGATTACTCCCTGTATGATAAGAATAGGGTTCAATTCTACGGGAAACTGTTGAAGTTTCTATGTCTACCAGTTACAAACCCTCCATGCACTTTACTGATTTATTCCTACCTACTTGTTTCGTTACTTGACAAGTTATTTACAATGTAAATACTGAAAATAAACACTACTGCACACTCAACATATTGCAGATCATCAACTGAAGGAAACAGAAACAAACACACAAAATGACATCATTATTTTTGGACCAATGTCCCCGAAAAAACCCAATACGGGAAAACCGGTGCAGCGATTTGAGGGTTTTCTTATTAAGCAATTTCAGAGTACAATCTGGGTGCCAAGTCTGGCTTACCCAACAGAGAATGCCCTTGGAAGTAGTACGTCTCAGTCTGAGACAAATGTCCTGGCTGAAACCCCGGATAAACCCTCATGCAGCTCCTCAGCTCCAATCTGCCACAATAACCCCAATGTCTGTCTTTCTGGATTGCGTCAGCCTCTCTCTGCCCAGCGTTGGCCCTGCGTCACCCTAAATGGGGTTGCGTCAGCCTCAGGAGGCCCTACGTCAGCCTTCTGGCCCTCTGCATCAACTACACTGGCCTCTCTGAAGCACTACCCCTGGCTGCCTTTGCGTGGTCCTGCGTGAGCCCTGGCTGCTACTGCGTCACACTCTCTGGCTCCTACACTAATCTCTCGGTACTATTTTGCCTCTCTGTCTCTCTGTACTCACTTCCCCTCAACTACAACTCCGATCACTGATTCTATCTCTCTTAGCAAACCCCGCTCTAGAGAATAGAATGACTGATCATCTAGTGTGTTATCCAAGTGACCCTCAAGCCTCCTCTTATACTTTTCTCGTTGACATATCAACGGCCGAGATTAAGTCCCTAATCAATGGCTAAGATTAGATCTCACTTGATCCATGTTTTTTGGACCATTCTAACACAGTTTTATATTAATCCACATTAATATTTTAATTTCGCTAAGTTTAGACTTAGAGACTCCATTAAAAATATTAATTATTTTATTATTTCTCAAACTGTTTAGAATCTGCCAAAACCCTTTTTGGGTATTGGAGATCTCATGTGCGCCAACCTCTCCACCAAATTTCGTGGCTAGAGCACATCCGATGCTACCCCAAATCAACACTCCCTCTTAGCGAGGATTGTGCTCTAGCAATACTCCTCACTGAGTATCACCGTGATCATCCGGCATTAGTCCCTGTGCTGATGCTAGGACTGCTGCCCAACATCCTCTACACTACTGCATCCTGTATTGCTAACCATGGCCCTGCCACTGCCACTGTTGCATCCGTACTGCAACTCCCTCTGCATCTGTGTTGTTGTTGGTCCTTTCTCCCAACACTGCATCCGCACTGCATCTCCTCTCATCATGTTGCATCGTGCTGCCCACTGCTGCATTGCAACTCAGTTACTAAGAAGTAAGTAATTGATCTCCCAACTCTGACCTCTATGTTGGGCTAGAGACACCCACTAATGATAAAGCTCCCTCTATCACTAACAAGTGCTCCCTCTCTGACCTCTGCGTTGCCGCAACAACTCCCTGCATCTCGCACCATTGCACACCTCTTTGTGCCATCTTACACTGGTGCAACACTTTCATGCCTCTCGCACTGCTGCATCCTGCTAGCCTCGCGCTGTCATGGGAATCCTGCACTGTAGCTCTCTCTGTCGCTTCATCTACATCCGTCTCTACCCATATCTGCCAGTCCTGCTACTCCTCTTCGGGGCTCCCATAGCATGGTCTAATCCAAGAGGCTGGGTACCTCAAGGATCCTGCCCACTCATCGCCTATAGTCCGTCTGACTACAACTCGATGTCTCCCCACTTCCGCTCAAGTGGTGCGTGTGCACTCATGGCACAGCCATCGTCTGTCTCCACTTCCTTCTCTGCTCTTGCTGGCGCTGCCTTAGTCTCAAAAGACTTTCCCTTACTCTTCTTCCTTGGACACTGGGTCACATAATGACCCAGCTCCCCACAGTGGAAGCACTTGATCTTGGAGAGATCCTCCTTCTTCTGTTTTTCTTGCTTTCCCTCAGATGCTAGGGCAACATCTTCCTCCTCCTCCTTTTTAATTTTGATCCCTTTACTATTCCTTCCCGCTTTGGTTTGTCGTCTGATCTCTTCTTGGCGAAGAGCCACCCACATCTCCTCCCAAGGTGGAAGGGTCCCTCTGCCCAGCGTACTCTAGACAAATACTTCCCAGTCTTTTGAGACTGCATTTAGGGTTGGCCTCACCACCAATTCCTGATCCAGCGTGGCTCCTATGGAAGTCAACTGATCTCGGATCTCATTCAGTCCTTCGAGGAAGGTGTCGAATGGTTCTTCCTTCTTCATCTGATATGACCTCATCTGATTTTCTAGTAACATCCTTCTCTACACAGAAGTATGTTTGCACAATTTCTTTAAGGCCTCCCACATCTCATTTGTCGTTTCCTTCTCGGCAATGTGTGGTACTACATGGTCCTTGACCCCGTCAAGGATGATGCTCTTAGCCCTCGCCATTGCCTCCTCATACTTGTCCTTATCAGCTAGGTCAAATCGGATCGTTATCGTCCTCAGGGAAAAGTGCTTGACACGATTTCTGTCAAGTACGGATAAGATTTTGGCCTTCCAAATTGTGAAGTTTGAGGCTCCATCCAGTCTGTCTTAGTCTCTTACTCCATGTAGTGCCATGTGGCTCTTCTACTTCCCTCCTGGAAGTTCTCGATGTAACTCCCTCTGAGTCTCGATTTCCCTCTTGGAAATCCTTCTGCAGATGTCGAGATGCCCCCTACTCTGATCGTTTGTGCAATTGCACCATTGATCCGGATTTCTCGGCTAGAAACCCTCGGTAGCAACTCCCTCCTCCTTAGCCTTGCGCTATTAGGCACTGTTTTGACTATAGTAACACCCCCCAGCTCCACTCTGCAACTTACCCACAGCCTCCTAAACCCCAGCAAACTAAAGGTGAGAGCTCCTAAGCTCTGCACAATCCCGGCACCAGCAACTTGGCCTCCTCAGCCAACTGCGTCAACGCTCCTAGCTTCTGCGAGGGCTTTGTGTGTGCCTCCCTTTGCCTTTCTTAGCCTCTGCATTGCCTCTTCCAAGCTCACCCTTGATGACACAGGAACTGCATCACCCTTCCCTTGTTGTTGCTCTGCTATGAACAGCTTCTGTCACTCGGGACAGTTGTTTTCTGTTGCTATTGCTCCACTCGATTGATGTCCTCAGTTCTCCTTTGATTAGCAACCACGCTCCGGTACCATGTTGAAGTTTCTAAGTCTACCAGTTAGAAACCCTCCATGCACTTTACTGATTTATTCCTACCTACTTGTTATGTTACTTAACAAGTTAATTACAATGTAAATACTGAAAATAAACACTAGTGCATGCTCACCATATTACAGATCATCAACTGAAGGAAACAAAAACAAGCACACAAAATGACACCGTTATTTTTGGACCAATGTCCCCAAAAAAACCCAATGCGGGAAAACCGTTGCAACTATCTGAGGGTTTTCTTATTAAGCAATTTCAGAAAACAATTTGGGTGCCAAATCCGTCTTACCCAACAGAGAATGCCCTTAGCAGTAGACTAGTAGTACCTCTTAGTTTGAGACAAATCTCCCTGCTAAAACCCCAGATAAACCTTCAGGCAGCTCCTTAGCTCCAATCTGCCCCAGAAACCCTAGCGTCTACCTTTCTGGATTGCGTTAGCCTCTCTCTGCCCAGCGCTAGCCCAGCGTCACCCTGAATGGGCCTGCGTTAGTCTTTTGGCCCTCTACGTCAGCTAGGCTAGCCTCTTTGAAGCACTATGCAGCTCCAGGCTACCTCTGCGTGGCCCTGCGTGAGCCCTGGCTACTACTGCATTGCTCCCTCTGGCTCCTGCGCTGATCTCCTGGTACTATCTCTGCCTCTCTGTCTCTCTGTACTCACTGCCCCTCAGCTGCAACTCCAATCACTGATTATAACTCTCTTAGCAAACCCTGCTCTAGAAAATAGAATGATTGATTATCTGGTGTGTTCTCCAAGTGACCCTCAAGCCTCCTCTTATACTTTTTTTGTTGACATACCAACGGTCGAGATTAAGTACCTAATCAATGGCTAAGATTAGGTCTGGCTTGATCCATGTCTTTTGGACCATTCTAAAACAGTTTCATATTAATCCACATTAATATTTTAATTTCCCTAAGTTTAGACTTAGGGACTCCATTAAAAATATTAATTATTTTAATATTTCTCAAACTGTTTAGAATCTGCCCAAACCCTTTCTGGGTATTGAAGATCTCATGTGCCCCAACCTCTACACCAAATTTTGTGGCTAGAGCACATCCGATGTTACCCCAAATCAACATCTACTACTTATTCAACAAGGTCAAAAGTCAAGGGTTCCTAGCTGCACTTATAGGATCACTAGATGATAATGCATGGATCATTGACAGTGGAGCATCAAGGCATATGACAGGGGAAAGTGAACAACTACAAACTCTATCAAAGGAACCATCTTCCCATGAAGTGGTATTGGGAGAGAACAAAAGCTATGTTGTTAGAGGTCTAGGATCAACATCTTTGAAGCTAGAGAATGGAGCAAAACTACATCTCAACAACATATTATTGATTTTTGGGTAGCATCAGATGTACTCTAGCTGCAAAATTTGTGGAGGGGCTAGAACACATGAGATTTCCAAGACCCAGAAATCGTTTGGTGAAATTCCACCCGGATTGTATTTTATTAAAATAATTAATATTTTTAATGGGCTTCCTAAGTCTAAACTTGGGAAAATTAAAATATTAATGAAAATATGGATGAGAAGATTCTAAGAGATGAGGATCAAGTCTAGTTTAATCTTAGTTGTTGATTAGAAACTTAATCTCAGTCATTGATTTCTCAACAGGAAAAGTATAAATGGAGGCTTGGGGTTAGTTGGAGAGAACACATAGTGAGAGCAACACTTGAGCTAGATAGAAATTATGGGTCGTGGTTTGCTGAGAATTTCGGAGTAAGCTTCTAGTGTAGAGAGGGGCAGTTCAGCAGCGGGACTTTCGTCCAAGGCAGAGAATACATAACAAAGAGGCAGTGTAGCACCAGGGAGAGACAACACAGCTCCAGAAGGTTGACAAAGAGGCTGGAGCGCTGAAAAGCCACGCAGAAGGCAACGTTGGGGTTTCTGTGAGGTAGATTGGGCATCAATTCAGCACATCGATTTCTGAGTTGGGAAGGCTCACTGGGAGGGTGACGGAACTCCTAGAGGAGGTGATGCAGTGCCAGCAGAGTTGGAAGCAGCCATCAATACACAGCGCGGGGGATAGCGCAGTCACCTGTGGGGTTTGTTCATCCAATTGCTGGATCTGCCAAATTATTTGTCTCCAGATAGAGGTACCTTTATCAGGTTTATTCTTTGTTGGATGAGCCCGATTTGGCACCCTAGTTGTATTCAGAAATCTACTTAATAATAAAACCCTCATATCTACTGCACCAGTTTTCCCACACTGGGTTTTTCTAGGAACGTTTAGTCCAAAAATAAGTGTGTCCTTTATGTGGTTGTTTCATTTATTTTTTTCACTACTGGATTTGTATATTGGTGTAGGCTGCAGTGTATTTGCATTAATATTGTTCGAGTATTTCTGAAAATAACTTGTTAAAATGAAAAACACAAGTAGATAATGCAAATCAGTTTACTGCAGTAGGATTTCCGATTTGTTAGATTCCGAGATTTTCACATGGTATTAGAGCGATTGCAAATCAAGGAGGACTAAAGCCATCAGCGAAAGGACAAAGTAAAATCTGTGTGAAGACAATTGTCCCTAGACGTAGCGCAATTTCAGGCCAAGAGAGCAAAGGAGGGGTGACACAGTCACCAAAGGAGGCTCACGCAAAGCCTGCGTCAGCCTGATTGCGTGTCGTTGTTGCTACAGAGGGCAGCGCAGGGATTACTGGGACATCGCAGAGACTGTTGAGTCTCGGTTTTTTTTCGGTTTCCGAGGCTAGAGGTGTAGCGCAAACTTCATCTGGAGTCGCTGGTGGGGTGTTGATTCTGTTGGTGCATAACAGTACCTAGTGGAGCAGAAGCAAAGTAGAGGGAATCATTTCCTCATACGATTTCTTGCCAAGAGATCTAGATCTAGTGCTAAGCAACAGCAAAGAGAGATGAGAGGGGTGGTTCGACAGTGGTTGGCAGAAGGATTTCTGTGAAGGAAATCGAAATTTAGAGGGAGCTTGTTCCTTACAGGATTTCTAGCGCCAAAGAAATCGAGATCCGAGTTTTGTTGGGGCAACAGCGAAAGAAGGAGAAGAGAACCAGTTCGACATTCATTTGAGCAAAGATGGTCGTTAACAGACTGAGGGATCAGGACAGGTTGGATGGAGCATCCAACTTCGTCATCTGGAAGGCCAAGATCCTGGCAATTTTGGATAAAAATCGCATCAAGGATTATGCCTTGAAGATGGTTGTTGTTCCAATTGATGTTGATCCTCTCAAAAAGTATGAGGAGGCTTAGGCTAAAGCGAAGTGAATGATCTTAGACGGGGTCAAAGATCATGTGATACCACATATTGCTGAGAAAGACACAGCAAGGGAAATGTTGGAGGCCTTGACCACCTTGTACGAAGGAACTTCCGTTCAGCGGAAGATGTTGCTTGAGATTCAGCTGAGACAATTTCAAACGCAGAAGGGAGAAGAAATCGATCCCTTCCTTCTCAGGTTGCAAGGGATCCATGACCAGCTAACTTCCGTATAGACTACACCAGATCTTGAATTTATGGTCAGAACTACCCTAAATGCAATCACTGAAGACAAGGTGTTAAGTTTAGGTATGTTCTATGCTAGAGCAATTTATTTAAATTTTCACAGTTAGCAATCACATCAGCATTACGATAAACTGCAGATAGAACATAAATACAAAACGCAGAAGACAAGCCAAGACAAGAGGACACAAGATATGGCGCGAGCCAGGGACAAACCCCACAATGTGTGGGGAAACCCTTTGATCAAATCTTCTTTTTATCTTCAAAGTTCAGCAGAGAGAGAGAGAGAGAGTACATTTACAACAGCAGTCAATACTTGACTTATCTAGATCTAGCATAGATCATCTCCTATAACGATGAGATCAGTTGAAGACATTCTGCTTCAACTGCATCTCGTCCATTTGCTGCACCTTATTGTGTAGCACCATCAAGCTGCATCATACTATGTTGCCCATATATCATGATGTTATGCCATTGTGCTGCACTGTACTGTACCATGCTGCCCACATCATGCTGTCACCCATAACACCATGTCCATCATCTGTACACTGCAATACTGTATCCAATTACCAGCCTTAGCTGCTTGCTATGGCTTGCAGCCTAGCAGAGCAGCTAGGCTATAGTTACACACTCCTCCAACAGGTCCAAAGTGCAGTCTCCTAACAGTCCCAAAATCTGTCCAGATTTGACTGCAATTGATCTCCAAGGAAAGGCTGTCCTCTTTATTGTTCAGAGCAGCCTTCTACTCATATAGTTGACCTCCAAGGGAAAGCTGTCCCCTTTGTTGTAATGCAGAGCAACCTATTTGCCCTCAAAAATAGCTCTGCCTTTCACAAGGCCATTCTTTACTAGCCATCATGGGTCATGGTAAGTTACAGCCAGTACCAGTCCTCAAGTAGGCACCCAAACAAGCTACTATCACGGTGGCTAGGTTCCTATCTTTGCTGCTGCTCTACGAGGTAGTATAGGGCTAACACCAGCTCCTATACATACCCAACAAACCACAGATTAGGGCTCTGTCACCTTGCACTCCTTCCGCTGTCCCAAAACAATGCTGCCTTAATTAACTCGGCTCTCATACAATATGAGACAGCTTCCACGCAGTCAGAATGATCCTCACAGATCTGCTTCTAAACAATAGTGACTAGGGCATTAATTCTGTCGGCGTATTGGAGTCTCTTGACTGTGTATAAGGGTCACCGTTTAAACAGCAATTAGGGCTCCTTAGAACAACGGTTTATTATCATTCATAAACATCGTGGTTCATTATGACTGCAGTTAGGTCTATCCCTGCGTAATCATATACCTGCTGCTTAATTCATACATAAAACCTGAGTTCTGTTCCTCAGTGCTTGCATTATATACTTGTACAAGATTCACGTGGAAATCTCAGAGAGAAATACGAAGTTCTGAGAATAAGTCTCCTTTGACTGCGTGTTAGATGTCTTCTTTTGACTGCGTTTTCCATTAGGGCATCATCATACTAGCCCAACGTAATCCATAGTGAATCTCCTTCTCCAAAAACCCAAGACGTGGAGAGGAGATCACTTGAGGTGAGTTTCCAAATGACTACAAATCCTCTTCTATTTATACCAAAGCGAGGATGATGAATAGACACGTCGGTTGGGCTTCAAGAGCCTACATAAGCGTTGGTCGGCTTGATAATAATTATATAAACAAAATAAATTCATATCTCCATAAATACTTATCGGAATCGGATGATCTTTGGATCAATCCTACACCTCTCGACGAGAGGGATCCAATAAAAATATCAGCTGACATAAATAAGCTGACCCGCATGGAGTTTGGCCCTAGTTGCCAATTTAACACAAGGAAACCTTTGTCCAAAGCATCTTGGGCAGGTCTTCTCTTCACAGTTGGCAGGAGATGTGAGCAACTATTTGACAGGAAGATATCAGAGGGTCGACCAAGGCGGGAAGTAGCAACAAAGGGATCAAAGTCAAGGAGGAAGAGGAGGATGTAGTTCTCGCATCAGCGGGACAACAAGGGCAATAGAAGAGAAGGAAAAAGGACATATCCAAAGTCATATGCTTCAGATGTGGAGAAATGGTTCATTTCGCCACAAAGTGCCCTCGGAAGAAGGGCAAGGAAGAGAAGTTTGACGCAAAGGCTACTCCAACGAAAGCTAACAAAGAGGACGATAATGAGGATTGCACCATGAGTGCTCATGCACCTCTAAAGAAGAGGTGGGGCGATATTGAGCTGTAGTCGGGAGGACTACAGAGCGGGCAGGATTCTTGAAGTGCCCAAACTCTTGGATCACATAAGGCTACGGGAGCCCTTAATGACAATAGCAAAATGACAAAAATCAGTTGGTGCGAGGGATGATGGAGCAATAGTTGCAGAGCTAGAGTGCCAAAGTCTGAAGCAGCGCAATAGAATGTTAAGCAGCGCGGGAGGCACAAAGCAGATACGACAACAGTGTAATAACATCAGAAGGTCAACACAGATTAGCAGTAGAAGTAGCTTCAACATCACGGGGTATACAGACTGACCAGCATGTCATATTTTGGGTGACTTTTCAGTTGCTTACTTCTCAGCAACTGAGTTGCAGTGCAACAATTAGCAGTCATAGTGCTATGGGCGGCATGATGTAGCATATTGAGAGGGAGTTGCAGTACAGATGTAGCAATGACAATGGCAGTGTCATGGGCAGCAGTACAGGTTGCAAGAGCGCAGTGGATGAGGGGCAGCAAGCCGAGCATCAGCAGCGTAGAGGGTTGATGTCGTGGATCAGTGTGATACTTTTGCTGGGAAGTATTGCTAGAGCACATTCCTCGCTAAGAGGGATTGTTGATGTTTGGTTGGCATCAGATGAGCATCAGCAGCGTAGAGGGGTGATGTCATGGATCAGTGTGATACTTCTGCTAGGAAGTATTGCTAGAGCACATTCCTCGCGAAGAGGGAGCGTTGATGTTTGGTTAGCATCAGATGTGCTCTAGCTCTGAAATTTGTGGAGGGGCTAGAACACATGAAATCTCCAAGACCTAAAAATCGTTTGGTGAAATTCCACCCAGATTGTATTTTATTAAAATAATTAATATTTTTAATGGGGTTCCTAAGTCTAAACTTAGGAAAATTAAAAAAATTAATGGTATTAATGAAAATATGGATGAGAAGCTTCTAAGAGACGAGGATCAAGCCTAAATTTATCTTAGTCGTTGATTAGAGACTTAATCTCAGTCGTTGATTTCAAACACGAAAGTTAAATGAGGCCTTGGGGTCATTGGAGAAACACACAGTGAGAGTAGCACTTGAGCTAGATCGAAATGGGGCATGGTTTGTGAGAATTTCGAGTAAGCTTCTAGTGTAAAAGGGGCAGTTCGCAGCGGACTTTCGTCAGGTCGAGAGTACATAACAGAGAGGTAGTGCAGCACCAGGGAGAGACACCCCAGCTCAAAGAAGGTGACGCAGAGGTGGAGGGCTGACGCAGTCACGCGGAAGGCAGTGTTTGGGTTTGTGTGAGGCAAATTGGGCATCAATTCAGCAGATTGATTTTTGAGCCGATAAGGCTCACCGGGAGGGTGACGCAGCTCCTAGAGGATGTGATGCAGTTCCAGCGCAGAGCTGGGAGCAGCCATTGCTACACAGCCCTGGGGACAGCGCAGTCACCTGTGGGGTTTGTTCATCCTGTTGCTGGATCTGCCAAAATCTCTGCCTCTGAATAGAGGTACTTTTGCCAGGTTTATTCTCTGTTGGGTGAATCGGATTTGGCACCCTAGTTGTATTCAGAAATCTGCTTAATAATAAAACTCTCATATCTGTTGCACCATTTTTCCCACACTGGGTTTTTCCGGGGACGTTTAGTCCAAAAATAAATGTCCTTTGTGTGGTTGTCTCATTTATTTTTTTCAGTACTTGATCTGTATATTGGTGTAGGCTGCAGTGTATTTGCATTAATATTTTCTAAATATTTCTGGAAATAACTTGTTAAAATGAAGAGCACGAGTAGGTAATGCAAATCAGTTTACTGCCGTAGGATTTCTGGTTTGTTAGATTCAGAAATTTTCACACATACTATATGTTCCAGGTTTGTAAACGAAATTGCTTTCACTTTCTTGCTTAGAAGATAAAGGGGATCGAGTTGTTTTTGTTGATGGAAAGGTTTTGGTTTGGGGAAAGGATTCAAGTATTGATAGGGCTAGGGTTATTGGAGTTCGTGAAGGGAGTTTGTATAGATCCATTACACCACCTCCTCAAGCCCTAGTTCATATGGAAATATCTCTTATTGAGCTATGGCATAGAAGATATGGTCATCTTCACTACAAGGTCATTCCTACTCTTAAACATTTAGTTCATGGCATCCCCGATATCAAAGAAGATCGTGAAGGAGTTTGCAAGAGATGCACTTTGGGAAAACATAAAATAAAACCATTTTCAAATAGTGCAACAAGGTCTAAAGAAATATTAGACCTCATACATTCTGATGTGTGTGGTCACATGCTTGACAAATTACTTGGAGGTCATCTTTACTACGTAGCATTTATTGATGATCACTCTAAAAAGACATGGCTCTATCTTCTCAAGAAAAAGGATGAAGTATTTGAGAAATTCAAAGACTTTAGATGCGAAGTGGAAACCCTAACTGAAAGAAAGATAAAAACTTTGAGATCAGACAATGGTGGGGAATACACTTCTAAAGAATTGATTGCATATTGTAAAGAAGCAGGAATTAAGAGGGAGCCTATTGTTCCCTATTATCCCGAACAAAATGGAGTGGTCGAAAGAAAGAAAAGTACAATTAAAGAAGGTGTACGAATAATGCTACTTGATCAAGACTTGCCAAAGTTTCTATAGGGAGAAGCAACAATGACAACCATATATATTCAAAATATAAGTCCTCATTGAATTCTCGATAATATGACACCCGAGGAAGCATTCACAGGAAAGAAGCCAAGTGTGAACTATCTCTGAATCTTTGGGAATCATGTTCCAAAGGGCAAACGAAAGAAGTTGGATTCTACAAGCATCAAAGGGATCTTCTTTGGCTATAGTCTCTCCTCAAAAACATACAAAATCTACATCAAGGAAAGGAGAGACATTGAAGTAAGCAGTGACATTTTATTTGATGAGAATCAAGCCTACAAAAGATCGATGGATATTCCTATTGATTATGATGACGAAGATCTACCCATATTTGAAGAGGAAGAAGTACAACCCGACAACCCTTCTATAATTCAAGAGGAAGAAGAAAGGACCAAGTGAGCCTATTCAACATTTGGTCATACCAAGCACAAGGAAGAGGTCAAATTGGTTAAAAGCCACTCTTGAAGATGTTGAAGGGCATGGAGCTGCGAAAGGAACCTTTAGGGAAAGAAAAAGGCCAAAGAGATATTCTGGATATGCTGCATATATGACAAGACTAATTGAAACAGGACCATCTACATTTGAAGAAGCTTCTCATCAAGAAATATGGAAGAAAGCTATGCAGGAAGAATATCAATCCATCATGAAGAATGGGGTTTGGGAAATTGTTCCTAGACCTAGTGACAAATCAGTTGTCACCTCAAAATGGATCTACAAGATAAAACACACTTATGATGGAAGCAAAAACAAATACAAGGCTAGATTTGTTGCAAGGGGTTTCCCCCAAAAGGATGGCATGGATTATGAAGAAACCTTTGCACCCACTGCAAGATATACTACCATTAGATCTTTGGTTTCATTGGCGGCTACAATGGGATGGAACATCCATCGAATGGACGTGAAAACAGCGTTTCTGAATGGGACCATCAATGAGGAAGTATACACTGACCAACCCGATGGCTTTGAGGTAAATGGCAGGGATACTCATGTTTGTAGACTCAAAAAGGCCCTATATGGTTTGAAGCAAGTTCCTAGGGCATGGTATGCAAGAATGGATGCATACCTTCTAAGAATTGGGTTCATAAAGAATTTTGTTGATCCAAATCTCTCAATCAAGCTTGTGAATGATGAAGAGAATCATTATTCTAATATATTTCGATGATCTATTCATCACAGGCGTGGAGAGAAGAATACAAAAACGCAAGAAGATGTTGGCAACTGAATTTGAGATGAAGGATTTAGGACTGGTGCACTATTACCTAGGTTTGGAAGTATGGCAAAACCTTGTGGAGATCTATTTGGGGCAAGGAAAGTACATCATCAAGTTGTTGCAGAAAATTGGGATGATGGATTCCAAGCCCATGACTACTCCTATGATCACCAATCTCAAGAAGTTGGGGAGCTTTGACTCAAGTCTCATGGATCCTACGTCTTATGGTCAGTTGGTAGGTTCTCTGATGTATCTAGTAAATACCAGGTCGGATATATATTTTGTTGTGAGCATCCTCAGTCAGTATCATTTGGAGCCTCATCATGATCACTAGATCGCTGCCAAGAATATATTGAGATATCTTCGTGGTACGATACATCACTGCCTAAAGTACAACAACAAGGAAGTCCAATTGATTGGCTTCAGAAAATATGATTGAGGTGGCAATGAGACCGATGGAAGAAGCACTATCAGAGGATGCTTTAGTTTGGGAACTGCCATAATCTCATGGATGAGTAGAAAGCAAGATCATGTTGCTTTGAGTAGTGCTAAAGTAGAGTACATTGCTGCATGTGAAGTAAGAAAGGAGGTTGTATGGTTGAGGAAGCTTCTGACAAATTTGTTCAAGAAGGCTCTGGATCCTACTATGATTAATTGTGATAATCAAAGTTGAATCAAGATGTCTAGAGATCCTGTGTTTCATGCTAGAGCGAAGCATATCAACAATAAGTTCCACTATATTAGGAACTTGGCGCAGGATGGGATCGTGAAGCTATATTATGTCCTGACAGACGACCAGGTAGCTGATACACAAACAAAGCCTCTTCCTAATAAGAAGTTTGAATATCTTACAAGCATGCTTGGTTTAGTTGATATTGTTGATTTTGTTGATGATGATAAAAGTTTGGAAGAGATTTGTTGAGGCATTGTATGTGAGACACATTGCCTGGGAACATTTGGTCGACACTATGTGTTGATGTCTAGTTCCTGAAGTAGGGAGGGTGGCGTTGGTCATGGAGTTCTAACCTCGAATACGCACCTAAATCCTTGGATTGATGGTTAGCAAGTAAGCCTAATGGTACCTAGAGAAGCTAAAATCTTTACTCCATCTTAGTCCCACTTGGATAGATTTCCCTAGTCAGGAATCTAGTCTGTGGCATTGCGGTGCCTAAACTATTCAGAGAGCTTGGATAGATTGCCCTCGTCAGGAATCTAGTCTATGGCATTGGGTTCCTAAACTCTTCATTGTCCATATAGTTTGAGATCTTCCGTATGAATACCTCCCCAGTTCAGAGGGAGTGTTGAAAAATGTAACTAGGTACGGTCTTCATAAAATTAATTTGTCAAAAAAAATTGTATTATTGTTACAATGACTTATTAAAGCATGGGTTTCATGCTTGGTTCATCATTTTATTAGTCAAAGTCCCCATTGTGGACTCCTATGATTAATAAAGAGTCATTAGAGTCATTGTATATTTTATGAGACCCTTCTTGGGCTTTCAAAAAATGTAAAAAAAAATATTTTTTAATCAAAAATGAATTATGTAACCTCCACACCAAGTCGGCCTCGAGAAAATCAAGTCGGCCTCAAGGAAGGCAATTCGACCTCATTGGAAGGCTATATCTACAAGGCAGTTCGACTTCATTTGGACCATCTCTCTCTCACACATAGTTCGATATTTGAAGCTGGAAGCTGGGAAAAGTGCAAAGTTGAAGGAAGAGGCTAAAAGAAGTGTGAGTTTGACTAAGGAGGAAGGGAATAAGAAAATCGAAGTTTTGGTCTCTCTCTCTCTCTCTCTCTCTCTCTCTCGTGTGGGTTGGTTTAGGAGATCAAGGTCTCCTAGTAAAGGTCGAAGTTGTTGTTGATGCTGAATGCTTCCAAGTCGAAGTTGCTAGGTTCGAAGTGCTACTGCCGCTAGGTCGAAGGTTGGATTGAAGAAGGAGAGGTTGGCTTTGTGTGGAGGAGGTCTTTGTCTAGGTTGAAGAGTCTCAAGCAAAACTATTGAAGGAAGGGATTTTGACTGGGTTTTCCCCTAGGTAGCGGTTTTTCCCTGGCAGATTACATCTTGTGTCTTGTGTTTTTATGATCTTCATGCACACATAATTTGGTAATTGCTTGATGAAAGATAATATAACAAATAAGTAAAAGAAGCCAACATAATTCTCAAGTAATTATCAAGAAAGAGAAATCTAACCCTGATTCTACTAACATTGATTTCTCAACAACATGGTCATGTGTTATAGAGTCCATATGCATCCCTTTAGCCATGGCATAATAAGTTTAGTTCTCTGCATGGTAGTCCCACAATTCACTGCAGAATTCATAGTTCCCGAGGCACTTCACAAATCCCAATGCATAGGACTCTTAGGTCCTTTTACCCACCAAAAGCAGGTACCCCTAGGAGAGCATTTCTCCTAATCACCTCCTTCCAGCCAACAACCAGCAACCCCTAACAGCCACCTTGTAGCCAATATGATGTGCCACTTTATCTCTACCATCTAGATCAGTTGTATGCTTCCTCACCCATTTGTCAAGAGCACATGTTAGAATTGGGCAATCCGACCCAAAAGGTATGGTTTTCATTGTGCAATCAGGTGCTTATGCTTGTTTTTGATTTGAGCATTTTGGCATGGATTATTGGGTGACTTGGAAGAAGGAATGGTTTTGATTGTGGTTTTGTTCCCTCACCTTAAATCGGGGATTAATTGGGTGAGTTAGAAGAAGGAATGGTTTTGACCGTGGTTTTGTCCCCTCACCTTAAATGGGGGGTTAATCTTCAACCTAGTCTAGTGGGATCTCCCCTATTGGCCTATAGCTTTAGGAAGGGCACTACTTGGGAAACCCCAATTTTGGTAGCGTGGTCTAGTTTTCCCATTCCATATTTATTACTTCCCCCTCGCACATTACAAGCCCTATTCACTATCTCCCTTCTTTGGGTCCACATGACCATTGGGTCCATAAGGTGCTCGCATACCCCTCTCCTTCTCCACATATTTGGGTCGGGCCTGGAAACGTTGCTCCAAAGGTTGATGCAGCTAAAAAAAAGTTAAAAGCATATCATGGCCACAAGCAAGAAATAAAAGAAAAAGAAAATCATAAAATGCATAAGATGGTTGGGACATTAATAATAACACGTGGGCAAAATCCAAGCATGAGCTCTACCCCTTATCATTGTGGCCATCACCTTGATTCCTAGGGCCAATGATTGCTCCATCACATCATAAAAGGAATCCATGCACGTCCGAACCCTCGGTGGGCGATGAACTACCCCATCATTAAGGGGTAATAATTGTTAGACATCATTCACAGTATGCTCTCATTTCCTAGAGCTTCGAGTAGTAATACAAAGAAACATCAAGAGAAAGAAGAAGGCAAATAAAGACGAGTGGAAAAACAAAGGTTGAGGTATTGCATGCATCCACAATTGCTCCCTCCTCACATCTATACACTCAATATGTGGACTTCCTCCCTCCTTTTCCCATGGCATTTGGCTCTAAGACCCCCTTATCCCCATCTGTTCCATCATTATTTGTTGAAGTTTCTAAGTTTACTTAGTTTAGAAACCCTTCATACACTTATTCTGATTTATTCCTACCTATTTGTTATTTTTATTTAACAAGTTATTTACAAAGTAAGTATTGAAAATAAACACCAATGCATGCGCAGCATATTACAGATCAACAACTAAAAGAAACAAGAACAAACACACCACATGACACCATTATTTTTGGACCAATGTCCCCGGAAAAACCCAATGTGGGAAAACCAGTGCAGCTATCTGAGCGTTTTCTTATTAAGCAATATCAGAGTACAATCTGGGAGCCAAAACTAACCTACCCAACAAAGAATTTCCTTAGCAACTATACCTCACAGTTTGAGAGAAATCTCCTGGCTGAAACCCCGAAAAATCCTTCCGGTAGCTCCTCAGCACAAAACTGCTCTGCAACCCCAACGTCTGCCCAAACTAAACTACGTCAACCCCTCTCTGTCTCATGTTGAACCTGCGTCAGCCTTTCTTGGCCTGCATCAGCCCCAGGAGGCCCTTCGTCAACTTTCTGGGCCTCTGCGTCTGACACGCTGGCCTCTCTGGTGCTCTGCACAGCACTTGGCGGCCTCTGCGTGGCCCTGTGTGAGCCCTTGTTGGCTCTGCGTCACTCTCCTTGGCTGTTGCGCTGCTCTCCCAGCACAATCTATGCCTTCTCTATTTCTCTGTACCCAATGCCCCTCAGTTGCTTTCCCGATCACCGATTCTATCTCTCTTAGCAAACCCCTCTCTAGAGAATAGAATAAATGATCACTCTAGTGTGTTCTCCAAGTGACCCTCAAGCCTCCTCTTATACATTTTCCTGTTGACATATCAACGGCCAAGATTAAGTCTCTAATCAACGGCTAAGATTAGATCTATCTTAATCCATGTCTTTTGGACCTTTTGGACCACTCTAACAGAGATTCATATTAATACATATTAATATTTTATTTTCCCTAAGTTTAGACTTAAGGACTCCATTAAAAAAATTAATTGTTTTAATATCTCCTGATCTGTTTAGAATTTTCCCAAACCCTTTCTGGGTATTGGAGATCTCATGTGCCCCAACCTCTCCACCAAATTTCATGGCTAGAGCACATCCGATGCTACTCCAAATCAACATTATTCGCATGCCATCTATTGATTGAAGGATGTACTAGGGACATGTTGTTAGTTTTTGGTAGCAACAGACAGATGGTCAAGTCTCTATGGTGTCTAAGAGGCTAAGGAACATGAGATCTCCAAAACCCAGAAAAAAAATTGTCAAAAAGGCCTTAGAAACACCTCAATTAGATTACTTGACCAATTAATTAAATATTTCTTAAGTCTAACGTAAGAAAATTGATTAATTAAATCAGACTAATTGAGGGAAATCGATTTTGCTCTAGCGACTTCAAAAAAAGTTAAATGTGGAGTCAAGATGATCTCAACCATCGATTGAGATGTGATCATGGCCATTGGTTGTCCAACAGAAGATTATAAGAGCAAGTCGATGGGATTTCGAGAAGACACGGAAAACAGTTGAGCAGTTCGATTATGCAGTTGCAGTGATTCAACAAGCGCGCAGTTAAAGCTAGGGAGACACCAATAGTGACGTATTCAACATTGAGAAGTTCGAAAGAAATTCTCAGGAGGTTTCCAGTGTTCCAGAGTCAAGAAATGGAGCCGAGATTTCTAGCAAAGGAAGTCGATTCAGCTAGTGCAATTAGCCAATTCCCCAGTGTGAGTTGCAAGAGTAGTATATCACTTCCCATTACCGGGAGAGTTGCTGGAAGCAGGTGCAAGTAGCTTCAAGAGGTAGAGGGAGGCAGAATGACTTGCAGGGAGGAGTCCCGAAGGCTGTGCGAATTCTCCAGAGGCTGAAGTGCCCATTCCTAGCAAACAGTGCGAGTGGCCAAGAGGAGGCCAAATCAATTTGCTAGAGGGAAAAGGGATTTCCCACTAACATTCCATTGACATAAATTGTTGGAGCTTTGCCAGAAAGGCAAATAGTTGTAATTCTCTATTTGTTGAAGATAATAATAAAAACCTCATTTGTTGCACTACTTTTCCCTTCGAGGTTTTTCCAAGGACAATTTGTAAAAAATAACAATGTCAAAATTATTGCGAGTGTGCATTATTTTCTAAGTTCCAGTATTGTATTTTTCTTCAGCGTATTTTGTTTGTGAAGAATTACAGTGAGTTTATCGATATTAGTCACTAATATTTAACAGAATATAAATAAACTACATAAGTTGGGAGATAAATTTCTAATCGCTACAATTCATGGAAAATTCACATGGTATTTGTTGACCACTAAAAGTTGCGCATAAAACTTTTTGAAGACTCCATGCCCAAGGGTATGTCAGAGGACTCATGTACCATCAGATGTTCATATATCATCATAGTTTCTAACTCTAACTTCTTCTTCTCATCTTCTTCTATGTTGTACTTAGATTCTACAAACCCTATGGGGATGATGTAAAGTGATCCTGGTGTGATGAAATGAATCATGTAATAGGCCTAGGTAACTTGGGACGTTGTCATCAAGTGAGTTTACTATGGGAGGTTTTCTTTACTTGGTTAGTTATTAGGTCTTTCGAGGACTTAATAATTAATTGAATTTTTTCCCCTAAGCATAACCCCAAAGTCGAAGTGTGGTTTGATGGCGAGGCTTTGGGTGAGTCCTAGTGTCTCGAGTCATTGTATATTACCATACTAGATTACTCGTAAAATTTCGCGGAATTTGATTAGATCTAGAGGTCAGTTTTTTAATTTTTGTAAGCTTCCCGCTAGCCGGAAATTTTAATAAATTCTAAATGTAAAGTGTAAGAAGTGTTGTATAGAGAAGTTGTATGGGGTATGTTTGCCCAAAATTACACCTCTCACACTCAACTTTCTACAAAAACACAGTTTGAGGGGTATAAGATAAGTTCTAGACCCTCAAAATCCACTTTTCCTAAGTTTAGTTGAAAATGTGGCAACAAATTAACCCAAAAATTGAATAAATGGAGAAAAATAAAAGACTGCATATGACAAAATAACATGGAAATGACTTGGAAATTATCTCAAGTCAAGAGTTAAGTCAAAGCACAAGTGGAAGATCATTTGACACAAGACATGATTAAAGCATTGAGCACATGGGGAAATCGAATTCTCGGCTACAATCAAGGAATTTGATTGGGTGACTTGACATTTCGATTTTCTTGGAGGATCTTTTGTTGAGGTCAACGAATTTGTAAAGGGAGATTAGGGGAGTCTTGTCTCCACTCTCACTACACTTGACTCCTACACATGGCAGCTACACTTCAAGTTCGAGGATCCACGCAACTCCAAAGGAGGCCCACGCATTCCTTGTAGCAGCTCTACACTTCCTTGGAGGAGAGGTGTCATCATTTGGTTTAGAGGTTGAGATCATGTGAGAAATAAAACTATCATGTTCTACACTTGGCATTTCTTGAATTCAACATGGAGAGTTTGAATTTCTTGGAGGAGATGTGTTGGGCCAGCTAGAGGAATTGATTTGGGTGAAGAGCACATGTGTCATAGCTTCTCTCCACTTGGAATTCAACTTGCTCTTCTAGGGATCTTCTCCAACTCCACTTGTCACATGGTTTCCCATTGGGATTTCCTCCCAAATATGTATAAAGGGACCCATTGGGCTCTCATTATGTATCCCTGATACTAGCTATTGTGCTTGCGGAAGCGCTGCTGCCTTGTACACTTTAAAAATATCAATAAAGACTTTGGGGTTTCATTTATGAGGTGTTCTTCCTCCTTGAATGTGGTATGACTTTTTTATCGTTGCTATTATTTCCTTCTACTTATGTTATGATCTAATTTGTTTCCATATATTCTTAGAGAAAGGTTGATGTAGAGTTATCTTGCATTGATATATGATTTAGAAGTTTTCTCTAGATATAGAATGCTCTAATTGTTTTCGCATAAATCTCTAGAATTTCTTATCATTGTTTATTGTTAAAGCTATATGGGCTTTAATCTTTGGTTAAAGTTTTGTAGAACAAACATCTTGTTTGGATCAAAGACCAAGCATTAGGGAAGGTCTTTGGAGAGACCAACCCACTCTTGATAAACTCTTCAAGGAACTCTAATTTGTTCTTTGAGCCTCATAGTCTAATCTTACAAGTGGTTTTGCAAGGGTGTTAGCCATAGCTTCTATACAAACCAAGTATTCTCAAATTCAAATCATTTTCCCAAATCTTGTGCTTCAATGTTTCAAATTTGTTATTTCAAGAGCTTGATAATGGCCAAGCAAAAAGGAGAGTTTACTCATACTCTTTAGCTTGTCTATTGTAGATTAGATTTTGTATATGTATATTGCATTTTTCTGGACTAACTTTCACTAACATTTCTCTTGTCTTGCAGCCCTTGTTTGAAGTGTTTGCTAACTCATTTGTGTGGCAGCTCGAGAGAGTTTTCACTTGAAACTACTAACAAATTGTTTGCAGGACCTTGGCACATGTTTGGGGCTGCATTTTAAGGAGGTTGTGGGCATCTAAAGATATCTATTTTCTGCAAGGCCGAGTTGCACTTGAGGGCAGCAATATTTTTGACTAGGCTGTGGGATTTAGGAGGCTCATCCTCCCTTGTCCAAGAAAAATTTTTCACTCTTTAAAGGCTGATATGTTGTTGCAATAATAACCCCTTGTATTTCAGATTTTAGGAAGTTCCATTTGTAATTTTGGTTGCTAAGTTTTACCTTGCTTAAGGAAGAGATTTAGCTCTTATGAGTCACACTTTTGTAAAGTTTCTCCTTCATTCATTTGGCAGCCTTTGAGAGACTTCTCCTCATTGTAACACAACTCTAATAAAATCATCATTTTGGCTTGAGGGAGCTTTGGGAATTTTCCCATGGTATCCCACCTCCTCATTTAGGAGGACTCTATTGGGTGGATTGATTTGCATGTTCTAGTTCTCGACTTTCACACCTAATTTACTTGCATGCATTTTTAATTTGCTAATCTAACTCACATGTGGTTAATGTTTAGAATTAACACAACAATCACATTTTCTTTCATTTTCTAATTTAGACTAATCAAGTTTTGCTACTTGAGCTCTTGCATTGTTCAATTTATTGTCGCTTAAGTTACAAGATTTGCAATTTACTTTTGAGCAACTCATTTTATGTGCAAGCACTTTACATGTTTTGGCAAGCTTTGATTTGTTCACTAATCCATTTTTACTCAACTTGGTAAATTGTTTCATAATTATTTGGGTACATGCTTCATCATTTTGTCAACTTATACTACATGTTATTTTGATAATTGTCGATATTCCCTGGAGTATTACATTGTCATCATTTACTTCAAGCAATTTACTTTAAGCAACTTACTTGTCTCATTTCATTTAGCTCATTTACTTGCAAACAATTGGTGAATCACATGCAACACTTGTGAAGTAATATTGAGCTAGTTCCACTCTATTTTTCCATTTGAAGTTATTGGTGCAATTCATTTTGGGCATTTTACTTATTTTTGAAGCATTTCTATCAACACTACTATTTGGGAAGCAATAACATTCAAGCATCTCATATTAGGCATCCCAGTTTAGACTTGCACATTAAAAATTTACCTCCAAGCATAAGCTTGGTTGTATAGACATAATAGGACAAAGCTTTTCCTTGAAAATTTATTCCATTTGGTATGGAGTAAGGTAAAGTGTGTGATCCTGGAGTTATGAAGGTGGTTTTGTCCCCTTGTAGGAACGACGGCACACATTATTTGTAAGGATGAGGGGAAGGGTACCGTTAACAACGAACTTTGTGCCTCCTCAGCGCCTCTTCCTTGTAGATCACCCAATCTTTACCCCTTGGCAAGAGGTTGAAGGGATAATCTCACTTAAAATAGGCATATACATTAAAATTAACCAACATAATTGCATCTCACTTTAGCTAGTTTGCATATCATTTTAATTTACTTACTTTAAAGCATTTTCAAATTTATTATCTATTGAAGTTATGATCTTTTGTTGTTGAGTATTTCATTTAGCAAGTGCAATATCTATTTTTCCAAGTAATACTTTGCATCCATTGAATCTCATTTGCAAGTAGTGTAGATTTTCATCTTGCCATCTTCACTTGTCAAATTGCTATTACATGTGCTTGAAGTTTATGCTTATGTTCATGTAATAGTATTATTTTTACTTGAACATCTCTTTACAAACATATTATTCCATTTGTATCTTGCAAGTGATATTTCATACTTCATCTAAGACTGTTCTCTTTTGCAAGGCTACTTGTCATTTTATTTTGAATGTCCATTTGAGCAAGTATTTGTTATTTGATTTTGAGCAATTATTCACAAGGCACTGGTTTATATGCTTATCTCTTGAATGTTGTATTAATTATCATTGAATACACATCTTTATATTGCTCATATATTCATAAGCTTGCTCATATCTTGAAGTAGTACCCCTAACCTTAGTCTCCTAGAAAATTGCATTTCATCTAACCTTCATTTAGGGACCACCACCATTAGATTTAACTAGGAGAGAGCTTTAATGGAAAGAGTTGGGAATAGGTGATAGCCCCATCTCCTGGGTTGCCACTAAGTCACACCTTGTGGGGTTGAGGATTTTCCGCATACTAACCTAGTTGTGCAAACAAGGCGACAACAATATCAAAGAAGATCAGATCAGAGCAACTCTAGAGCAAGATTAGTGCAGATCAGAAGGAGATCTGAAGCATTGGAGAGCGGATTTGCACAAGCCATTCAGCGAATGCATATAGCAAAGGCGGCAACTCGATTTTCAGTCCAGGGAGGTGATCCAGAGGAAGTGCAAGTTGTCTCAATGAGTGGTAGTAGGCAATGAGGTTGTCCGAAAGTATTTCCAGAGGCAAATCAAATTTCGCACAGCAGATCTAGCATAGCGTATTTGCAACAAAAGGGTTTTGCAGCAGCAGATCAACGCAGGGCCTGGAAGAGAAAGCACATGAGGGTTTCATAACCCAGATTATTAATTTCTCCTGTGTATTTGAGTTCGTAGAGATTTTCCAGAGATGGTCGTAGAAAAATTCAGAGACCAGGTTAATATGGGTTTGTCTTCCTGCTAGTTTATGGATTCCGAATAGCATCAGACAAGTGTTTAGTCTCTAAGGTGTCAGAGAGGCTAAGGAACATGAGATCTCCAAAACCTAAAAAAGGTTTCGAGAGAAAACACGTAGAAACCTCTCAATTAAATTAATTGATCAATAATTAAAAAGTTCCTATGTCTAACTTAGAAAAATTAATTAGTTAATAGGTATTTTGACTTTTTCTCTAAAGACTTCCAGAAAGTGACTTGATGAAGTCTAAGATGATCTGAGCCATCGATCATGATTTGATCTTAGTTGTTGAAGCTCCAACGAGAGATTATAAGATCAAGTCGATGGGATGGAGATAGATACAATTGTAAAGCAAGGGAGCAAGGCAGTGTGAATTACTCAGTTTGCAATATTCAGCAAGGGAAGAATTTAAGCCAGGCAAGTAGAGTAGCAATGGTTTGCAACAGGGAGAATTTCTAGAGAAATTCTCAGGTGGATTTCCAGTTTCTAGATTCATGGAAGGAAGGCCTAATTATCCAGCAGGGAGGCCAAATTCTGCAGTGTGAGTTTCAGGGAGAGGGATCGATTCAGTTGCTAGTGCCCAGATCAAGTCCCAGGAGGCCTAGCGAATTGCTTCTAGAGGCAAAGACAGGCAGGATAAATGATATGGAGGAGTTCCTAAGGTAGATCAAACTCAGAAGAACAAGCAGTGCGCATGTCCAAACCAGTTGTGTGAATTAGCTGGGAAGTGCGAGTTTGCTAAGGAGGGGCCAAAGTATTGCTATGAGGGAAAATATTTTCCCAATATATTTTCTAGTTAAGGAAAATTGTTGGGGCTGAGCTAGGAAGGCCAACGACTGTAATTCTCTATATTTGCTGCATAATGATATAAACACTCATATGTTGCATAGGTTTTCCCTTCAAGGCTTTTCCGAGGACATTTAGTCCAAAAATATTGGTGTTTATTTCTATGTGCGTGCATCTATTTCTCAGATATTGATTTTATATTTCGTAGTGTATTTTTATTGTGAAAAATGCATCAGTAATTTATACGTTATTTGTCATAAACAAATAAATTGCTATCAATTAAAAGAATAAACTTCAGTTGGTGCATTTAAGTAAATATCACATGGTATCAGAAAATTGTTGATCACATGCTCAGAAGCGAAGAAAATGAGATTGTGCAGTTTCAGAGCAAGATACAAGCAAAATAATTCTAGATCTGTGCAGGCCAAGCAAGGGGTGTGAATTGCGTAGGTAGAAAATTTGATTCCCAGATCCAATTCGGCAAAAAAAAAAGTGTGAATTTCCTCAAAGCATATTTTGCAAGCAACATGGTTTTCGAGGAGCAGTTCTAGTGAGTAGATCAGTGGATTCGCTAACTAGATTTGAGCACAAAGATTTGAAACAAGAGTTTGCAGTTGAAGATCTGTCCAAGGCAGGAACATAAAAGCACACAGAGGAGGGAATTTCAGAAATTTCTCAGAGGGTTTCTAGTTTCGAATTTCTAAGAGGAGATCTATGATTTCCAGTAGCAGAAGGCTATAGCAAACTTGCCAGTCTAGCTAGTGTGACTTTCAGGGTGAGCAGTGTGTGTGCCAAATTCCGGAGGACTTTTGGTAAGTAGAGCGATTTACGCAGTAGAAGGAGCGGGCAGTACGAGTTTCAGGAAGGACACCAGAGGCAAGTACAATAGTAGACCTGCGCATTCCAAAGGGAGTGTGAATAGCAGAAGGAAGGCCAAGCAGGAAGGAGAAGGAGACTGCTAGTATAGTCTCCAGTTTATTTGAGTTTTGCGTTGATGGCCACAGTAGGACTCAGAGATCAGGACAGACTTGAAGGAGCCTCTAATTTTGGCGTCTGGAAAGTCAAAATGCAATTCCTACTGGATGTGCATGGCTTGAAGGAGTTTGTGACAAATGTAATGGCAGAGTCTGCAGATCCACAACAACTGGCAACCTTCAAGAAGAAAATGTCCAAGACCAGGAGAATGGCCCTAGATAGAGTTCAGGATCATATCGACTTGCATATTGCAAAGAAGACAACAAAAGAGAACATGTGGGATGTCATGGTAAAGTTGTACCAGGATCCATCTAAGAACCGTAAAATGATTCGCAAGGAGAAGTTGAGAACCACAAAGATGCAGAAGGGTGAGAGCGTAACTTCCTATCTCACCCGAATTCAGGGAGTCTAAGATGAGCTTGCAGTTGTAAGAGAGAAATCACAAGAAAGTGAGCTAGTGAGGACAACTCTAAATGTGTTAATGGTGAACTTTCTTTTAGAAAATCACTAGACGAGATAAGCTACGAGATTGGGAACACCTGTGGAGTGACTTCACTCAAGAGGAGCTAAGGCTCAGCCTCGCTAAAGGTACTATAAGCAGCAGCAGCAAGGAACTGAAAGTTGAGAAAGAGAAAGAAGAAAACGTAGTTCTTGTAGGAAAAGGGGGGCCAAAGAAGGGTCCCAGTCAGGGATAGAACTCAAAAGGAGGAGAAAAGAAGAAGAAAGACCTATAGAAGGTGAAATGCTTCAGATTTATCGAATTTCGTCACTACGTCACTGAGTATCCTAAAAGAAAGGACAAGAAGAGGTAGCAGCAAACAACAACTTCCACATGGATTGATGAGTTAACCTCTAGATTAGAGGAATTCGAATTGATAGCAACAAGACCTCCAGATGGAGAGGCGCAAGATGCTTCAAGAAACCAGTCTAGGCAGGGTTCATAGGAGACTACAAGGAAGTCTAGATCAGATCTAATTTTTGTTCACATGGATCAGTTCTTTTTCCATGTGAGCTCACAGTACAGAGTAGCAGGAGGATCAAGATGCCAACAAGGTGCAATAAGATCTTGAGGGGCAGATGTAGAGCTGGTTGCAGTCAGATACATGAGCAACATTAGTATAGCCAGATGGGCACAGTTAGGAGCTCAGTAGACAGTGTAGAGCTAGTTGCAGTCAAATACGTCAGCAACATTAGCAGAGCCAGATGGGCACAATCAGGGGCTCAGTAGACAGTGTAGAGCTAGTTGCAGTCAAAGGACTCAAGGCACAATTGTAGAGCCAGCTGCAGTGGCACAAAATATTAGTAGAGATCAGGTTTCCAATTGTATTTGTAGGAAACTTGTAAGTTATCCGAAGGCAGTGCAAATTACCCAGTTACAGGTTGCAGGTGCAGTTCCAAAGCGAGACTCCTAGAAAGAGTTTCCATCCAAAAGAGATTTACCAATTCTGACTTAGAGGGAGATTAGATGAGAACAGACTCACTATTGCAGTAGTTGCAACAGTGGTAGAGCACTAGCAGTAGTAGTGTGAGGCAGATCAAAGTATGCGCAGTGGTTGATGGATTCAAATCAATATGAAAAGTGAAGAAAGGAGGTGTAACAGCAGTTGGATATTAGCAGTTCGATCAGTCCAACTATAGGATGTAGAGGAGTATGATGGAGAGAACACTTTCCTCGCTAAGAGGGAGAGTTAGTTCATGGATTTCAAGTAGCATCGAATAGGTGTTCTAGTCTCTAAGGTGTCAGAGAGGCTAAGGAACACATGATCTCCAAAACCCAGAAAAGGTTTTGAGAGAAAACACTCAGAAACCTCTCAATTAAATTAAATGATCAATAATTAAAAAGCTCCTATGGATTTCAAGTAGCATCGGATAGGTGTTCTAGTTTCTAAGGTGTCAGAGAGGCTAAGGAACACATGATCTCCAAAACCCAGAAAAGGTTTTGAGAGAAAACACTCAGAAACCTCTCAATTAAATTAAATGATCAATAATTAAAAAGCTCCTAAGTCTAACTTAGGAAAATTGATTAATTAATAGGCATTTTGACTTTTGCTCTATAGACTTCCATAAAGTGACTTGATGAAATCTATGATGATTTGAACCATCGATCGCGATTTGATCCTGGTGTTTGATGCTCCAGCAAGAGATTATAAGAGCAAGTTGATGGGAAAGAGATAGATACATTTGTGAAGCAAGGTAGCAAGGCAATGTGAATTACCCAATGCATCATATTCAATGAGGGAATACTTTGAGCCAGGCAAGTAGAGTAGCAACGGTTTGCAGTAGGGAGATTTTCCAGTGAAATTTTGAGGTGGTTTTCCATATTCTAAACTCAAGGAAGGAAGGATGAATTATCCAACAAGGAGGTCAAATTGTGCAGTGCAAGTTGCCCAGTTTTGTAGCGTGAGTTGCCAGGAGAGGGATCGATTCAGTTGCTACTGTGCAAGTCAAGTCCCGAGAGGCCTAGCGAATTGCTTCCAGAGGTAGAGACAGGCAGGACGGCTCATTCGAAGGAGTTCTGGAGGCAAATTGAACTCATAAAAGTAGGTAGTGCGCATTTCTAGACAAGTTGTGTCAATTAGCTAGGAAGTGCGAGTTTGTTGAGGAGGGGCCACGAGCATTGTTGTGAGGGAAAAAATTTTCCCAGTATATTTTCCTATTGAGGAAAATTGTTGGAGCTAAACCAAGAAGGCCAGCAGTTGTAATTTTCCATATTTGTTGCATAATAAAATAAATCCTCATTTGCTACATTAGTTCTCCCTTTGGGGTTTTTCCGAAGACATTTAGTCAAAAAATATTGGTGTCTATTTTTATGTGTGCGCATCTATTTCTCAATTCTTGATTTTATATTCCACAACGTATTTTTATTATGAAGAATGCATCAGCGATTTATTTGTTATTTGTCGTAAACAAATAAACTACTAATCAGTTAGAAGAATAAACTCTAGTTGGTGCATTTAAGGAAATTTCACACTTCCCGGTTGGAAGATGAATTCGCTTGGATAGCTTACCTCTCTAGCTCAACTTCAAAGGGTGTTTGGTACATAGATAGTGGAGTGTCAGCACATATGACAAGAGTTAGAGACTACTTCTCCAGCTACAAGGAGGAGGAGATGGACTTCTAGATTCAGATGGGAAACAAAACGAAATGCACTCCAATTGGGAGAAGTACCATCAACATTCAGAGGGAGTCAAGAGCAAGCACCAGTGTTATAGATGTGTTGCATATGCCAAGGTTGGCCATGAAACTAATCTCAATCTCTGAACTACAAGACAAGGGATATGATGTCTACTTCGTAGGGAAGAAGGTGTTCATCAAGCACCAGAATTAGAAGAAGGTGAAGCGAATTGGGAGTGGAAGCAATAGATTGTATAAGTTGCAGCTCGATTCTCCAAAGGCACTAGTTAGCAGCAGCAATAGTGGTGGTAGAGACTTGAGTGAGTTGTGGCACAGGAGAATGGGACACTTACATCATGGAGAACTGAAGATGTCAAGGAGACAATGACGGGTGTTCCAGAATTAATCACAAAACACGATGATATGTGCAGGGGGTGAGTACTTGGGAAGTTCGCTCAGGCAACGTTCCCAAGAAGTGGCAGCAGATCAAATGGTATGTTGTAACTTGTACATTCAGATATTTGTCACCCAATGTCCACCAAAACTCTCAGATGGTATGAGTACTTCGTCACCTTCATAGATGACTACTCTAGGAATACCTTGATCTATTGATTTTCTAGTGCAATTAGGGTTAGCACAATATTTCTGAAATTCTGACAATTACTTTTGATGTAGATCTTCTTTTAACTTATTCCAATATCTCATTCAGTGATTATACTTCAGTAATTAAACCATAAAGAATAGTAGAATAGTAGAGATCACAATGCACAAAAAAGACACAAGATTTACCCTAGGGAAATGCACTATGGGGCAAAAACCCAGCAACCTTTTCAATAGAGAAATTCTTCTTGTTCAATGAAAAACACACCTAGACCTATGGTCAAACCTGGTCTTCTCCTCCAAGTCAGGTCACCCAAACTAATCCTGCACATTTCTCTTGATCTTGTACTTCCAAAATTTCGGTCCTCTGTAACAGCCAATTGCCCTAGAATTCTGAGCCTGTAGTAGTCGCCCCAGTAACCCTGAAAATTGCGGCACCCTGCAACAATTGCCCCAGAAAACGTGAACCACAGAGAGAGATCACCTCATACATGTGAGATGCTAGAGAGTGTTGAAGAATGTAACTAGTCTCGGTCTTCATAATTGTATTTGAGTCATGATCTAATGTATTTGTCAAAAGAAAGAAAAAGGAATTCTACTATAAAGAAATTGACTTATTAAAGCATGGGTTTTGTGCTTGGGTCAATGGTTTATAGTTCAAAGCCTCCATTGTAGACTTCTAGGGTTTATGTCAATTGTCCTTGTCCATGTCATAATGTAATAGACCCTTCTTGGGCATTGTCCATCAAGAAACAAATTTATTTTGACGTAAACTAGGTCTTCTAGGTCTCCTCCACCAAGTCGGTCTCAAACTGGACAAGTCAGCCTAATTCATGGCTAGAATCTCCTATACAAAGGGAACAACTTGACCTCATTTGGAGCATTGACTCATCAAGTTTGATCTGCAATTTCTGGGACAAGAAAAAGTGTGAAATTCAAGGAACAAGGAGGAAAGGGCTAGCGAAAAAGGAGGACTTTGTCAAACACAAGAAGTCGAAATTTTCTCTCTCTCTCTGACACGCACAAAGCTACTGGAAGGGTCGAAACTGCAATCCTGAAGTTAGGCCGAAATTCTGACACTGGAGATCGAAGTTCTGAAGCTAACGGGTTGAAATTATGGATTGAAGCTACATTTGAGAAGCCAACACTTAGTGACTTTGGGAGAGATCATCTACTGGAAGGAAGGGTCGACTTGGTGGAGCAAGAAGGTCTTTTGTTATAGGGTCTTGGTCTATCTCAGCTTGGTTTTGCTAGTGGAAGAGTTTAACTAGGTTTTTCCCTACAGAGAGGTTTTAACCTTGGCTAAGTGCCCACATCTGGTGTCATTGATCTTCCTGTTTTGTTTTGATGATTGCTTGATGAAACAAAGATAAAAAAAGAACATAAGAAAGTTAATACGAACACAAAGACATCACAAGAAATTATCCACTTAAGAAAATATTTCTGCCTTTTTTATTTTCTAATATGGTATCAGAGCTAAGGTGAAGAAGGAAGAAAAAGGCAACTTGAAGATCTATCGAAGAATAGGGGATCAAACAAAGGTCATTTAGCAAAAAGGGCTATACAAGGAGACTACGATCTATAGGAACTATGTCAACTACAATGAAGGGAGAAAATAAACTAAAAGGAGCCTCTAACTCCAGGACATGGAAAAAGAGGATAGATCTTATCCTCGCTAAGCACAAATTTTTGGATCTTCTTCAAGGAAAAGTCAAGAAACCTACATATGATGAAGGAAAGGAGAAGTTCAGAGAAACTAAAATCTTGGCCATGTATCTGATAGTAGATGGAGAAAAAGATAACCTAATTCCATACATATCCAATATAGATTTTGCTCAAGGAATGTATGAAGCTCTTTCCAAGTTATTCACCATAAAAAACAATGGTCATATAGCTAGCCTCAAGAATGAACTAAGGACAACAAGAATGAAAAGAGTCGATATCGTGTCTTCATATTGTGTAACGATATCTTGAATAAGAGATGAACTCCAAGCAATAGACCAGGATGTACCAGAAAAAGAAATCGTAATTATCACTCTTCTAGGTCTACCAAAATCTTGGAGTGCTTTTGCATTATGAATTAACAGTTGGAAGCAGTGTTGCAGGAACCGTCCCTCCCCCAAGCATCTAGAGGCAGATCCACGTCCCGTACGGATCCGCCAGCAATCCTTCAACGGAACCACGGGTTAAAAAATCAAATTCGCGGTTCTGCCTTTTTTTGGCAATTCCTGGAAAATTGGATCCGTGGGGGCCCAATCCGCGATTCCTACTACCCGATCCACGGTTCCTACTACCCGATCCGCGAATCCGGAAAGGATCGGGTGCGGATTTGTGGAGGTTCGGGCGTGTATCCACTGCGGATCACGAGCAGATCTAAGAGAAGGTGGACAGTTCACACGGTTCTGCGAGGCTTTTTTTGTTTTTGTTTTTTGAAATTTCGAACCATTATCTGAGGAACTACACTTTCTGAATACTCCCAAGGTGCCCCTTGATGCTCCCTAATGGTAATGTTAAATTCTTAAAGTAAAAGTGACATTTTCCTTTATCTTTCATTTCCATCCTTTTACTTAAATTTTTAACACCACCATGAAATGACTCGGGATGTTTGAGAGTGGTTCCAACCTCATCAGACTTCAAATGGCGAAAATAGAATTTCATATCCCATTCAAAATTCAGCAAACATAACAGTTTTCAGGATCAATGGGATTGTGCAGTTTCATTGGATTATATCATGTATGAGGGCATGTGATTGCCATTTAATCAAAAGCACCAAGCCTTATATGTACCCCAGTGTTGGTGTTATTGATTGTTGAACTCCTTTGTCATGGCCTTAGCAATTATGTACCTTTCACTCAAGTCAAAATCATTGATCAGGCATGTTAAGCTTTCTCTACCATATTATAAGGCTTGGATTACGCTGTTTGATCAAAATTAGGCAATGTTGACTAAAATCCCTATAGAATTGAAGTAGAGGCAAAGGCTAGACAAGACAAGAGGAATCTACATTGTAGATGGTTGATGCTGGAATAATTAATCATTGATGTACAATGGATGCCATATCTATCTTGATTTATGTAAAAATATGCATGTTTTCATGTCTTCTACAACTAATTTGGTATTTTGGAATTTTTTTAATATAAATGCAAAAACATATAAATATATATATATATATAGTAGATGCTTTTCAGACACTGCGCTTCCTAGTTTTTTGGGAAATGACGCTTCTGCATCCCTGCTTTGTGCAATGTCAGTTGGAAGGATACTCCAACCTTCGAACAAATGAGAATTGCATGCGTCAAGAAGAAGCTTGAATATCATTAGTAAACAACAAGGAGGAGGATGAAGAAAACAACACATCTAATGCCTATTCTACTCATCACAAGAATAAGGGAACTCTCATGAAGTTCAAAGGACCAAAGAAGAAAGTTGACCTATCCAAAATTGAATGTTACAACTGTCATAAGATGGGTCATTATAAAAATCAATGTCTTGAGAATCCAAGGAATAAGAAGAGAGATAGGGAACAAGCAAATATTACTGATGAAGCTCCACCTAAGAAGAACAAGATTGAAGAATCAGAAGTCAAAGACTTATACTACTAAGTCCTCTCTTATATATTCTTCTTACTCTTCTATTCTAATTTTTGTGTTGTTTTCCTTTATGTTTTGATTTCTAGAGTTTTTAGGTCTAACATGTTGTGTTAGAACATTTTTGAATTATTTTGATAAGGTGTAGGTGTGCCTCACAAAGATTGAACTAAGAGGGAGCCTTCACCATTTTACCAAAAGATAAGTAGCTTGTTCCTTGTTTTTATCTTTTATGTTTGGTTTCCTCCTCACATCAAGATTAGTTTGTATTGCATGCTAATAACCTTTTCTTTATATATTTCTTGGTAGGAAAGATTGCAGAATACACAAAGTTTATGAAGGAGACTTGAAGCATGGAAGAAGTATTGTTACAAAGAAATCCCTTCAAGAATTGATGTCCTACAAGGTTTGTTAAAGAACAATTCAAGGTATGTCATAAACTACAAGTGTTGGTACAAGGTTCTCTTCATAGAAAAGGAATGATCGTTCTCTTTTGAAATTTGCTTTACTTTATTGACATCGTTATGTCTAGGGTTTTGAATCTTAAAGATTCTTATTAGGGTGATTAATCATTAGATTGAATCTACCCTCATTATACTATCATTTGATCATTCTTGTGAAACCCTAACCTTTAGGGTTCACTATAAAACACTAGCCTCTTAGTGCTAAGGGTATGTCAATATTGAATAATGAAACCCTAAATCTACTTAGGGGTTGTTGATAAAGTCTAGAAATCCTATTCTTTTGAATTTTAGGATTTTGATAATGCCATAATAAAACCCTAGTTCTTTAGTGTTTGATGAATTAGGCTTTATGAACAAAACCTTTGTAATAGTTATAGTAAGATCCTAGGAATGAAGCCCTAGGTGTGTGTTCGTATGTTTGATCGAATCCCTTGCCTAGTGAAAATTGATGTATATCTAACTTTGATGTATTGATGGTTGTGTCTTGGCTTTACCTAATTGATATTTATGTGAAATGCTAGTACATCCTAGATATGTATATGCGATAATGCTAACTTAATGTTTTAGTTTGTAAATTCTAGGGTTTGTAACAAAACCCTAGTAGAGATTCATATTATTGGACATGATGATAATGTTTTCTATTATTGATATGATTTAACCTTGATGTTAAAATCTAGGGTTTGAAACAAACCCTAGAGAAGTCTGACATGTAATTCTAAAAAGCATATTATTGAAACATTAGATGTATATAATTGAATTGTTATTTGATTGGATCTAAGTCTTTGTGTCTCGAAGATGGTGTCTAGAGTTTATGAGAAAACCCTAGCAAAATATAAAAGATAGAACCCTTGCTAATAATGAACCTAACTATGTTTAGGTATTTGATGTCTAAAGCATGAATGATTTAATGCCTCCATTGTAATCACATGATTTTGAGATGGTTAACTCATGCTTCTATATATTTGGTTGTACTTGCTATTAAAAATTTTGCAGGTACATGATCTTCAAAATGTTGAAGATGTTCATAAGAATGAAGCATGACATAGAAAATGTAGAAATTTGAATATTAATGATCTTCACCCTTACCCAAGTTTACAAGTTTGCATGTGTTTATTTGGCCCAACCCACATGTTTTGTCATGCTAATATAAATTTCAGAATGCATTCATTGTAAACATTCAAAGACTACTACTATTTTTCACTTTTCCTATCAATTGAAGTTAATATAAAATTTAGGCAAGCATTCAAGCATGTGAGACACTTATTTTTGGTCAAGGTGACCCCAAAGAAACCCCACAACCTCTTGGGGAAAACCGGTCTTCAAAGGAGGATTTTATTGCTTGAGAAATTAGTCTAAGTACATAAAATTAAACACAGTACTTATCTCCCTTTAGCTAAAGCATTAAATGCAATTTCTAGAAATTTTTGCCCACTATTAGTTTTTAGATATTACAAATTTTTCATGACCAAAATTTTTTGCACTTTCCCACAGCTCAACTCCTCGATTTTTGTGCCCAAAAGTCTGCTTCGAAATATTTGTTGAACTTGCCTCAAATTTTGTGGTAGAAGTCAATGCAAACCCTTGAAATTTGTGCCAGGTGATAGCAAGGACCCTCCTTGAAAATCATCTTGCCTATAGCAACAAACCCGAAAATTCCTCCTCGATTTTTAGGCCAAGTCAATGCTGGAGAAAACCTCAAAATTCGTGCCCAACAGCGTCGAAATTTGTGTTGTTGCCCTTGATTTATGTGATGTTATTTGCCTCAAAATTCGTGTTGACTTTCTCCTTGATTTTCATGGTCCTCTCCTTAGAATTTGTGCCTCCTACTGCTGCCTCCCTCCTAGAAAATTGGGCCCTACTCTTGCTACAAATTCTCCTTGAAGTTCTCCTCTCTTGTTCTCCTCATGCTCTCTCAAGTGTGAAGTGAAGAATGAACCTCCCGTTTCTCTTTTTATCCCTTAAACCTAGGATCCAATGGATGAGATTTAATCTTCAAATCTCAAGATGTGTGGTTGAGATTAACTCTCCCAATTGACCCCACTCACACATTGGCCCCATTACTTAAAAGCCTCCTAGTACCTTTTTCAAGTTGTGTACCTTTTTCTATTTTTCTCATAAAGTGATTTTTCAACTCACTTTAATATTAGAAAAGTACACCATGTACTTTAGACATAAAGTCACTTTATAAAGTATAAGTGACTTTAATATTAAAAAAGTACATGGTCCAACACTTTTAAGTACCTTTTCCATCCATGATATTAATATAGCTCATAAATGTCACCAAGACAAAAGTAATTAATGTGTCTACTAGGCTAAAAGGGATAAATGCCTAGTCACACTTCTCCTTCGTACTATTGCCAAGACTCCCTCTTACCGAGGAAGGTGTTGCTCACCACTCCCATCCTGTCTCTAAAGAAAACATGTTTGTCTCTTGGCAAATACTTGGTGAGAATGTTTGCTACTTGCTCATCAATGGATATATACTCAAGCTTCACTACCCCTTGCTGAACCTGGACTCTGATGAAGTGGTCTCTAATCTTTATATGCTTTAACCAATCGTGAAATGCTGGATTCTTAGAGAGTTTAATACAACTATGACTGTCACAGTAAATCGTAGTTGGTCTCAACATCCGACCAAATAGACCATGAAGCATCTTGCGAAGCCATAATACCTCACACCCTGCCTGACTAGCTGCCATGTACTTTGCCTCTGCGTTGCTCAGTGCCACTGACTTTTGTTTCCTATTGAACCATGACACAACTGCCAAGCCCAATGAGAAACAACATCCAGAAGTGCTCTTTCGGTCACTGACACTGCCAGCCCAATATGAGTCTATGCAACCAATCAATCTAACTCCATCACTTCTGACATAGTCCAACCCATAATCCATTATGCCCTATAAGTACCTCGGAACATGTTTTGCAGCAATCCAATGTACTCTCCTGGGCTCCATCATAAACTGACTCAATGAGTTGACTGCAAAACAAATATTTGATCTAGTGTTGACTAGATACATCAATGAACCGATCAGCTAACAATACAAAGTGGGATCCACCAACTCAGAATCAGCATCATGAAGTTTCTTCCAGTTGGTGATCATAGGAGTAGCCATAGGCCTGCAACCATCCATACGAAATCTCCTCAAGATATCTCCTGCATACCTTCCCTAGCCCACAAAGATGTGCCCATCCTCCTGCCAAACCTCCAACCCCAAAAAGTAATGCATCAACCCCATATCAATCATGTTGAACTCTGAAGCAAGCTCTCTCTTGCAGTATTGGATGAAACTATCATCCCATGTGATAAACAAGTCATCCACATACAATACCAAAATGAGTGGATCGTCACCTACCAGGATAAAGTATAGGTTCGGATATGCATCACCCTTTTGGAAACCCATCTGCTGCAAGTAGGCATCTATCCTCTCGGGGCCTGCTTTGGTCCATACAAGGCTTTCTTCAGCCTACATACATGAGACTCCCTCCCATGCAACTCAAAGCCCTCAGGGTACTCAATGTACACCTCCTCCTGTATAACACCATTGAGAAAGGAGGTCTTCACATCCATCTGGTGAATCCTCCATCCCATCTCAGCTACTATAGGTATCATTGCTCTAATGGAAATATAACGAGCAACTGGTGCAAAGGTCTCCTCATAGTCAACTCCCTCTACCTTTTAGGACTCCCGCGCCACAAACTAAGCTTTGAACTTCTCAATGTTGCCATTTGCAACATGTTTGACCTAGTAGAACCACCTAGAAGTCACAACTGACTTCCCATTAGGACGTGGCACTACCTCCCAGACATCATTCTTCATGATAGAAGCATACTCCTCCACCATGGCATCCCTCCAGATCTGCTATCTAGCGGCCTCCTCAAAACTAGTTGGCTCTGTCTCCACAACATCTACCACAAAGCCACCCAACCTCTTTGGCGGTCTACTCTCCCTCACTGACCACTTGGGTCTCCCCACTACCTCCTAAGCCTCCTTCAAGGTCTCCCAAAGCCATCTTGGCTTCCCTTTCCCTGTTGTTGTACCTGTTTCCCATAGGCAGTCCTTGGCTACAAAAACTATGCCAGGAAACCAACTCAACCAGCCTTTAGGTTCAAGTTGGCCCTTGAACCAAAGGGGGCTCCCTCAGTGGTTACGAGGCTTTGTTTAACGTTGTTCACCTGTCACTGAACAACAGCCTTTGAAGCACAATGGCCAGATTTATGGTTTTAATTGGGGGTAGTTGGCGATCAATGACAATCCCTATCCATGATTAAAGGCCTCTCTCACAGGGTCCCTTCAGAACATATCAGCTTCCAACCTGACAAAATGACTCAGCTTTTCAAGGATTATGAGAGAAGAATGTAAGGAGATTCCTAATAATTAAGCAGTCAGACAGACTTCTTAACAACTACGGAAATTTGAATGCATGTATAAGATTTCTACAGCCCAACAAAACACATTGTTGAGGATGACAGAAGGCCAAACTGAAACCAATTCTAAGAGGAGCTATTTCGGACAGATAGTCCAATAATCTAATCTCTTTTAATGGCTCAGAAGGGATAAAGCAAAAACCAGTCAAAGAGAGTTATTTTGGACAAACAGTGCAATAAGCTAATCTCTTTCTAAAATTTGTGATTTTGCAAAGGATTTTAGAGAGATTAAGACTTAATCTACACTTACCCAGACCTTCTATGCAAACTTGAACATATGCAGAAAGAGAGTATGAAAGTACTAGAAAGACATCCTAGAAAACACAAAATTTTGTCAAACTAGAGCCAGAAGGCTTTCATTAGAAATCCTATAATAGAAGCTATTACAAAGTGAAGAGCCTTGGCATCAAAAGCCCACACCTATCATCTCAATTGATGAAGTATTTATACAATTTATTACAAAATAACTTGATTTGAAATATCAAGATTTCCTACAAATATCTCAAACAGTGTTACACAAATAGAACCAAAATATAGGACATTCAAAACTAATGAATCTACTTGGCAATATCTTTGTGGATTGTTGGTGAAAAAGAAGAGCAATTCGAATTTGATAGCAACTCTTATTTGATGAGGTGGCCTCCAAGTCACTAATTGTCTTTGAGCTTTTTCCTCCCGAATTTATGAAAAATAGGGTCCTATAATCCCTTTGTATATCCCAAACCATAATAGTTGTTAGAAAATTGAGAGAGGTTTTGTACATGAGGATGTTGGCCACAAAAACCTCTTTCAGTTTTTGAAAATTCATTTCCACCTACTCGAAAACCTTATTTGAAAAAGTTGACTAAAAAAAGGAAAATTCGGGAAACTATGGCTGCAAAGCTTCATCTGAATCTCCCATGGCTGCACCCACAATGGCTGCAATGCTTCATCTGAATCTCCTATGGTTGCACCTACAATGGTCCTATTCTTCCTCTCTGCCACCCCATTCTGTTGAGGGTTATAAGGCAAAATGAGCTCCTTCTTGATGCCAACACTCTCACAAAAATCGCTCATCTTTGCTGAAGTGTACTCACCCCCATTCTCTGATCTCAACACCCTGATCTTCCTCCCTCTTTGGTTCTCCACAAGAGCCTTAAACTCTTGGAATCGTCGGAAGACCTCATCCTTGGTCTTCAAGAAGTAAATCTAGGTCCTCCTGGACTGGTCATCAATGAATGTCACATAGTACTCATATCGACTCAATGAGAGATGGGACATAGGACCACATACAACAGAATGAATCAAATCAAGGATACCTGCAGCTCTGTTGTCACTTCTCTAGAAAGGTGACTTAGTGTACTTTCCCAAAGCACACCCCGTGCACACATCATGATGCTCAGTGCTAAAATCTGGCAACCCGGTAACCATCTCCCTCAACATCCTAAAAGCTCCATGGTGCAAGTGGGCCATCCTCCTGTGCCACAGCTCACATAAATCATTGCTAATGGTCTGCGCTAACATAGCTCGAAGAGGCTGAAACATGAGTCTGTATAGTCTCCCACTGCGAGCTCCAATCACACGAGTAGACTCGATACTGGATCCTCTAGGATATATCAACACTTGTCCCTTCTGGAATAGTACCTCATACCCCTTGTCCTCCAAGCTAGAAACTAATGTCAAACTCGTCTTCGACTCTGGAACACAAAGAACATCTGTCACTGTTAGAGAAGGTGATGACTCCCTTTGAAATGAAACTGCCCCCATACCTGCCGCCTTGACTTTGGAGTTGTCGCCAAGAACAACATCCAAGTCAATGTCATCCTCCAAAAGGCTCATGAAGTCCTCTCTAACTTCGATCATATGGCAGGATGCTCCATTGTCTATAAGCCATGCATGGGAAGAAGTGACATGAGTGGCTAAACTCACCACCAAAGCACACTCTGAATCAAACATAGCCGCAAAATCATCCACGTCTACTGAAGTTGCAGCTCCTTGTTTCTTCTTACCCTTCTTATTGGGACACTGAACAACATAGTGACCCATCTTCCCACAAGCAAAGCATTTCACTTTGCTCATGCCCTTTTCCTTAGCCTTCTACTTCTCCTCATCCTTCTTTGCTCCACTAAACCACCCCTTCCTTATTTTCTTTCCCTTCTTGCCCTTTGCCGCAAGAGCAATATTCTCCTCTCCATCTCCCCCACCACTCTTGCTGCCACTTTTCATACTCCCCTTGATCTCCTCTTGGAGGAAATCATCCCACATCCTCCTCCAACTAGGAAAGTGCTCTTTGGCCACCAAGCTATGGATAAAACTATCCCACTTCTCGGTGAACCCCTCTAAAGCAATCTGAACCAACTACTCCTCTAGAACAATCTCTCCAATAGCAACTAACTCATCCCTCACCTGTGAGACTCTGGTGAGGAAAGATGTCAGACTATCAGTCTTGGTCATCTTGGTGTTGTGTAGATTTTGTCTCAACACCATCTTCCTATTCTCATTAGAACTCTGGTGCAAAGAGACCAAGGACTCCCACATCTGATATGCATATCTCATCCCTGAAACACGACGGAATAAATGGTCCTTGATGGCATCTAGAAAGATCCTCTTTGCCTTCCCATTCTTCTTGTTGAACTCTATTAACTGAGTTGGATCAATGGGTGCTTGCACAGCTGCTTCAAAAACATCCCACACTTGCACCTCCTCCAATAAAAGCATAATTTTCTCCTTCCATGGGCCAAAGTTTTCAGCCCCCATTAATCTGCCCTCTACTCTCAACCCAATAGCCATGACCCCACAATGACCCCACAACTAACAAAATGAAGCAAATCTAGAAGCTAGAACCAACCTCCCTCTGAACCGCTGAAGCCTTTGGGTTTCTAGCAAAGTTTCAAAGATTTGGTTCATTGTTTGAACACTTTGATAGCTTGTTGCCCTCTTTATCAGCTGACTGAAAATGAAGATTTAAATCTCAACTTGGCTCAACTTGGCTCTACTACCATGTAGAAAATTAATGATTTGCACCCTTACCCCAGTTTACAAATTTGCATGTGTTTATTTGGCCCAACCCACATGTTTTGTCATGCTGATATAAATTTCAGAATGCATTAATTGTAAACATTCAAAGAGTACTTCTACTATGTTTCACTTTTCCTATCTACTGAAGTAAATACAAACTTTAGGCAAGCATTCAAGCATGTGAGACATTTATTTTTTGTCAAAGTGACCCCGGAAAAACCCCACAGTCCCTTGGCGAAAACCCGTCTTCAAAAGAGGATTTTACTGCTTGAGAAATTAGTCTAAGTACATCAAATTAAACACAGTACTTATCTCCCTTCAACTGAAGCATTAAATGCAGTTTCTGGAAATTTGTGCCCACTGATAATTTTCAGATTTTACAAATTTTTCAAGCCCAGAATTTTCTGCACTTTCCCACAGCGCGGCTCCTCAATTTTTGTGCCCAGAAATCTGCCTTGAAATCTATGTTGAAGCAGCCTTGATTTCTGTGCCAACACAGCCTTGATTCCTGTGCCAAATCTACCTCAAATTTTGTGTTGAAGCAGCCTTGAATTATGTGTTAGAAGTGACTAGAGGTTGCACAACAAAAAAGTTGTTAAAATTGGCAACTAGGGCCAAACTCCATGGGAGTCATCTTATTAATGGAAGCTGATATTTTTCTTGGATCCCTCTCATTGAGAGGTGTGGGCTTGATCTAAAGGTCATCCGATTTCGATAAGTATTCATGGAGATATGAATTTATTTGTGTTATGGGACAATTCGTCAAGGTCGGCCAGCAACCAAATAATCCCCACTTGTGCTCAACGTTTTAGGATAAATAGAGGTGGCCTTCAAGTCATTTTAAAAACACTTGGGATCTCTTCCTCTCTACTTGTCTTTGGATTTTAGTAAGAGGAGAGATCCTAAGGGATAACGCTGCCCTAATCTAGAGGGCAGAAGCCGAAACTGCCGGAACTGTCGGAATTGCCGAGAACTGCCGAGAACTGTCGGGAACTGCCGGAATATCTGGAACTGTCGGAACATCCGGAACTGCCAAGAACAACCGGAACTGCCGGAACTGCCAGGCACTGTCAGAACTGCCAAGAACTGCAGGGAACTACAGGGAACAGCCGGAACTACCGAAACCTCCGGAACTGCTGGAACTGCCGAGAACTACCAGAACTGTCTGAACTGCCGCAACTGCCAGGAACCGCCGGAACTGTCGGGAACTATCGAAGCATCTGTCTCTGAAGGAGAGCAGCATTCAAGGAACAACTAACTAACATTGGGACAGTTGTATGGTACTTAGCAGCAAATACACCAAGCATGCAATGTTACAACGAGCATGCAAAGGACAGCTAGCATGCAACAGCAAGCATGCAAAGGACAACAAGCATGCTAGGGACAACAGGCAAGCTAGGGACAACAAGCAAGCAAGATGCAGCCAGCAGATAGGTCAGTATGGCAACATGGTGCAGCAATGGCACATAATGCAGTACAGTGATGGGTACAGTCATGATTAATGGAGCATGATGAGATGCAGCATAGTGATGATGGGTGTAGCACGGTGAGGTGCAGCGTGATGACGAAATGCAGCACAACGATAAGTAAAGGAGTCACCTTGGAGAATCAGTTGAAGCAACATGTCTTCAACTGATCTCATGTATCATCTTCTTAGAGATGATCTATGCTCTTATCTAGATAACTCAAAGTGTTGACTTCTGTTGTAAACATACTATCTCTCTCTCTCTCTACTAAACTATTGAAGAACATGTAAGAAGAATTGATCAAGGGTTTCCCCACAATGGGGTTTGTCCCTGGCTAGCACCACATCTTGCGTCCTCTTGTCTTGGCTTGACTTCTACGATTTATGTTTATGTTCTATCTGCAGTTTACTTTAATGCTAGTGTGATTGCTAATCTAGAAAAGATATTGAGCTAACTGTGAAAATTGAAATAAATTGCTCCAAGCATAAAACATACCTAAAATTAACAAAAGTTATTGAAGAATCTAGGGAAATTAGAGTTAATGAGATGATTCTTCTTAGCATGATAACTATTTGTGAGGTATAACTTTTGCTTATTAGCACAATCTCATTTTTTATATCATTAGTGTGTGTATTTCTTACTTCATCAAACAATTACCAAAAGACAAGAGACAAGAACACAAGATGTTGGCTTTCTGCAAGGGTCAAAACCTCTCCCTCTGGGAGAGGAAAACCCACACAAAATTCTTCTTATAGAGATTCCAATTGACGAAAACCAAGACCATGACCCTTGACCTACTAGGCCACTCCAAGACCAAGACACCAATCCTCTTCCTTTGTCAATGCTGAACTCATCATCATTGTTGCACCATTACTGCACCACTTCATTACTGTTGTAACATCTTTGTTGTCCTTCACTAAGGTCATAACCTTTGTGACTATGCCTCCATCAAGAACAAGATCATAACTATGATAGGATCATGACAGCACCTTGATGTATGTCGTGATAGAGGTGTGTCACTTCTGAGATCCTTTCATCATAATTATGTTGAGAATGTGGACATCCTTGTTACCAAGACTATTGAGAACTTCAACGAGAATGTAACTGTGTTCCCTTTTCACCGAGATCATGCTTGTCACTGGCATGCCGAGAATACATCATTGTCCTTCATCTTATTATGCCGAAGACTATGAGAGTATGTACCCCTATAATATTCATCCCCAACTGTAGACTCCTCCTCTAACCGAAACACTGTAATATTGTATCATTATAATAGTCCGAGATTCTTGTACTATTATACTTGACCGAGTTCTTGTACTCTACTTGTCTGAGATTTCAAAGCGGTGTACTCATTGTGCCATCCGAGATCCTGCACCTCCTACACCCATCCGAAATTCAGAGTGTCCAAGATTCTTGGTTTCCTGTGGTGACCCCAGCGGGGTATTTATAGTGGTTCAAACTTCAGACTCCATAAATAAGCCGACATGTCACAGTGAACTATTGTGTCTCCACATATGAGGCGACTTGTCATTTAAATATGTTTTGAGGCCAACATGACTGTCTTCTTCATCGCTTAGCTAGTTGCCTTCTTCAAGAGGATTATGCTTGTCTTGGAGGGCTGATCTAGACTCTAGGTTGACTCATATACATTACATATATGCTCAAGAAGAGCCCTTTAACTCTTTGACTTTCCTATAACACTTCAACATGTGTTGTACCTATGTAATGAGCAACAAACTCATTTTATAAATTTACAGAAATAATATTTCTTTTCTTTTACAAGTACAAAGATCAAAATTACATTTATGAAGACCGAACCTATTTACACTTTCTTCAACAAAAGCAAGAAACAAAAAACTCAGTCTGAATCAAGTGCAACCTCTAGATTTGGCAGCTCATCTCCTCATGGTACTTCTGCAAGCTCTGGAGGTAGAACAATAGGGGTTTTCCTTAATGTTGTTGGGAGGGATGATGTGGATGAAAGGATAGTATGATTTCTTTGTGCTTGTGGTGTACCATTCAGGGTGCTTTGCTCTCCCTATTGGCATCATATGGTTAAGGCCATCAATGAAGCCCAAAAGGATACAAAAGCCCCAACTATGAGAAAGCTGGAACAATGTTATTAGAAATAGAAAAAGCAAAGGTTCAAAGAGCTTTGACACGTTTTACAAATGAGTGGGTGGATTGTGGGGTATCCATTGTATCAGATGGGTGGACAAATATTAGAAACCAACATTTTATAAATGTTCTTGGTGTTTCTTCTAGTGGTGCAGTATTTATTACATGTCATGACTCCATCAATGCAACTTCCCAAAACATTGTAGATCTCCTATTGCAATCAATCAGAGATGTTGGTCCTAATAATGTGGTTCAAGTGATCACTGATAATGCAACAAATTGTAAGGCAGCAAGAAACGTTATTGAGCGTACTCATCCACACATCTTTTGGTCTGGGTGCTTGGTGCACACATTGAACCTTTTGATGCATGATATTGTGAAGCATAAAGAATGTGGATGGATTAATGAGCTTTATAAGAGAATGAAGCAACTCATTAAATTTATCGCAAGGCATACAAGGGTAAACTACCTTTATGGCACTTAGTCCAAGTTGCAGTTGCTTAAACTTGCAAAAACAAGATTTGCAAGTTATTACCTCACCTTTAGGTGGCTAGTGAAGGCGAGACAAGATTTAACTAATATGGTGACCTCTGAATCATGGGAGGAAATTAACAATGATAGAGAGGGGGATAAAGTAGCCAAGGACGCTATTCTTGACATGTTATTTTTGTCATAGATTAAATATGTTTTTCAATTCGTCAAACCAATTTATTACATGACCAAGTTTGCAGATTCAGATCGGCCAATAATTGGGGAGGTGTATGAGCAATTGGATAGCATATTGGGGCAGATTAAAGACATTGTTGAGCCTAGAGATATCACCTTGTACAATTATATTTGTGCAGAGGTGCAAAACCAATGGGATATGCTAAACATTCCATTGCATGCCTTAGCATATGTTCTGACACCTATATACTATCATCCATCATAACTTTCAACACTAGCACCTGGGAGGGAGCAAGAGAAAACCACACCAAGATCCACGGGTTCTAGAGGCTTATATGAGAGCATTGGAGAAATTAGTCCTTGATGAGGAGGAGTCTACCATGGTACGGAAACAGTTGAGCAACTATACGCTTAGCACTAGTCCATTTGGGAGCATGCATGCAATTAGAAATCGAGAGACTTTTTCTTCTCTTGAATGGTGGAACATGCATGGAGGTGCTACTCCACTTCTATAGACTTTGGCATTGTGGGTGCTATCACAGGTGGTAAACACTTCTTCTGCCGAGAGGTGTTGGAGCTCTTATTCTTTCATCCATAGAGTTAAATGTTATTTTTTTGTAGCATAGGAAGTGCTCTAACCTTGAAAATTGGTGGAGAGGCTAAGGCACATGAGTTCTAAAGAACCCAAAAATTGTTTCGTGAAATTCCACCCAAACTGTATTTTATTAAAATAATTAATATTTTTAATGGAGTTCCTAAGTCTAAACTTAGGGCAATGAAAATATTAATGGGCATTAATCAAAACATGGGTGAGATTGATCTAGAAGGCAGATCAAGTCATGTTTGAATCTTATCCATTGGTTAGAGACTTAATCTCAGCCGTTGAGGACTCAATAGGAAACGTATAAAATGAAGCCTTGGGGTTCATTTGGAAACACACACAAAGAGATTGAGGAAATCGATTTTCTAAGGTGAGAAATTCTAAGGAGGAAAATCGATTGGGGAGATCTTGCAGTTGAGTGGCAAAGCGAATCCGAGAGGACTTTCCGGAGAATACAGAACAGAGAAGCGAAGAGAGCTTGCAGAGAGGCAGCGCAATAGTCGAGAGAGCTGACGCAGAAAAGTTGTCTGCGCAGAATCCAGAACTGCTGAAACTGTTAATACTGCCAGGAGCTGCCGGGAGAGTTGACGCAAAAGCATTGCAGTAAACGGGAGAGCTAACGCAAAAAAGCTACCTATCATGTAGAATCCAGAACTGTCGGAACAGCCGAAACTGCCGGGAACTGTCAAAACTATCGGGAACTGTCAGAACTGTCGGGAACTATCAGGAACTACCAGAACAGCCGGGAGAGCTGACACAGAGGACAGAGAAGGTGACGCAGAGAGCGCAGAAATAGTCGGGGTTAGCCAATCTTGTGCCAAATTAGTCGGAATTCTACTAGGTGAAGTGAGGTTAAACTCACTTAGATTTTCCATCAGTATTTTCTCTATAAAGGATTGCTAGATGAGCATCCTAGATTTGTATTCCAATATTTCTCCTGCATAATAATAAAACCCTTTGCGCTGCTGCACCGGTTTTCCCGCATTGGATTTTTCCGGGGACTATTGTGTCCAAAAACAAGTGTGTGCTATGTATCTTGTTCTTTGCTCTGTTTTCTGTTTCATGAGATCAAATATATAATTAGTGTAGGCTGCAGAAGTAATTTTCTTCAATGTTCAGAAGAATAACTTGATGAATGTAATTTAAAAATCAAGTAGATGAAGTAGATTCATATTTGCAGCAGTAGGGGTTTCTTGAGGACTACGTATTTTCACATGGTATCAAAGCATTGATTTTGAAACAGGAAGAGCAGATCAAGTGCTAAGCAGTGAGGCCAAAAGTTGCACTTGGCAACAATTCAAATCCCCTTTAAGGGATTGCGCAGTCCTTGCCGGGAAGCAAAATCGAAGAAATCTCTCTCTGAGTGAGACGACAAAGAGGTACGATTTCCAGTTCGTCAGCGTGCAGAGGCAGAGGGAGTGACGCGGAACCTCAGCACATTGCTTGAAGGGCGCAATCTTGGCCACGGCAGAAATCCGTTAGAAAAGAACAAATACACGTAGAAGGGGAATTTTCTCCTTAGAGAACTTCCAACCAAGGAGTTTGAATCTTCACTTGCAGAACAACAGCGAAGAGGGGCAGATTTACAAGCTCTAGTAGGGAGTGCATAGGCCGGTCTAGGATTGTGCAAAGGAGAGAGGACGTCATTCGACATTTGCCAGAGATAGCAGCCGCATCTCCAGGAGGGAGGTGGGGAAATTTAGAGTTGTAGTTCGAAAGAGCTACATATGGGCAAGATCCATAAGGAGTCCAACTCTTGGATCAATTCCTTGCTACGGGAGCCCAAGATTCAGCAGTAGCAAGATGGACTTAGTGTCAGATGATGCAGTGGAGCGTTTGGAGGACAGTTGCACTAGCTGGGGACCAAAGACTGATCAGCACAGAGCAAGGTTGGCAGCAGTACAGTTGGCACAATGTAGGAGTCAGTAGCAGCACAAAATATTCAGAGGTTCAGAAGCAGCAGCAATCAGATTCCAACATTCATTATATTATGTTGAACACAGTTAAGTTCAACTAATTTTGGATGTTTTTCAATTGCTTCTCTCAGCAACTGAGTTGCAGTACGGATGTAGTGTTAGCAGTGGCGATGCTAGCAGTATAGCAGATGCAGTGTTTGAGAGGGAGCTGTAGTACAAATGCAACAATGGCAGTGTCATGGGCAGCGGTACAATAGCAGCAGCAACATAGTGTTGGTGGCAGTAGCAATGTAGAAAGGAGGTGCTTCAGAAACAGAGCAACATGCAGGTGGACATTGTTGCTAGAGCACTTTCCTCTCTAAGAGGGAGTGTTATTTTTTGGTAGCATCGGAAGTGCTATAGCCTTGAAAATTGGTGGAGAAGCTAAGGCGCATCAGTTCTAAAGAACCCAGAAATTGTTAGGTGAAATTCCACCCAAGTTGTATTTTATTAAAATAATTAATATTTTCAATGGAGTTCCTAAGTCTACACTTAGGGAAATTAAAATATTAATGTGTATTAATCAAAGAAGGCGGATCAAGTCATGTTTTAATCTTAGCCGTTGATTAGAAACTTAATCTCGGCTGTTGAAGACTCAACAAGAAAAGTATAAAATGGAGGCTTGGGGTTCATTTGGAAACACACATAGAGAGATTGAGGAAATCGATTTTCAGAGGTGAGAAGTTCTCAAGAGGAAAATCGATTAGGAGAATCTTGCAGCTAAGGGGCAGAGAGAATCCGGGAGAAGACTTTCTAGAGAATACAGAACAAAGAGGCGGAGAGAGCTTGCAGAGAGGGAGCCCAATAGCCAGGAGAGCTGACACAGAAAAGTTGCTTGTCACGCAGAATCCAGAACTGTCGGAATAGCCGAAACTACTAGAATTGTCGGAAACTACTGGAATAGCCGAGAGAATTGACGGAAAAGCAGTGTAGTAGTCGAGAGAGTTGACGCAGAAAAGTTGTCTGTCACGCAGAATCTAGAACTGTCGAAATAGCTGAAACTACCGGGAACTGTGAGAACTGCCAGGAACTGCCAAAACAACCAGGAGCGCTGACACAAAGGGCAGAGAAGGTGATGCAAGGCTGACACAAAGCCAATGCAGAAATAGCCAGGGTTAGCCAGTCTTGTGCCAAATCAGCCGAAATTCTGCAGGGTGAAGTGAGGTAAAACTCACTCAGATTTTCCGCCAGTATTCTCTCTGTAAAGGATTGCTAGGTGAGCATCCCAGATTTGTATTCAGATATTTCTCCTGCATAATAATAAAACCCTCAGAGCTATTGCATCGGTTTTCCCGCATTGGTTTTTTCGGGGACTATTATGTCCAAAAATAAGTGTGTCCTATGTATCGTGTTCTTTACTCTATGTTTTGTTTTATGAGATCAAATATATAATTAGTGTAGGCTGCAGAAGTAATTTTCTTCAGTGTTCAGAAGAATAACTTGATGAATGTAATTTAAAAATCAAGTAGATGAAGTAGATTCAAATTCGCTGCAGTAGGGGTTTCTTGAGGACTAGGAATCTTCACATTAAAAGGAGCAAGTTGAGTTTAGACCGGCAGAGAGCTTGTGTTATGAAACCATCTCAAGAAAAGATAGAAAAGATAGATCAATGCCTTAGAATTCAGCCTCTTCGAGGGGGCAACCTCCTTTACATTACATAAATGAACAATTCTTGGATGC
>APFE031573165.1:150590-166085 GCA_000404065.3 Pinus taeda
TATATAGGAGTCTAAGGAGTCACAATATAACCCAGTCGACCTAACAATAATAATATAAAGCCACAAAAATAACAATAGAGGGATTCTATGGGGCAGAGTAATAACAATATGGGGATAATAGGGTCACAACAATATTAATAAGGGGTGCAATTACAATAGTAATGGGGTAATCACTAGTATTATAGGGACCCAACAAATTCCTTCGCACATGTGAGAGAATTTGACCCAAAAAATTCAGATTTGTTGCGTTCTAGTCCTTGTCTTGTCCTTCGCCCTTCTTTCCTTCTCTTCTCCTTCAAATCAAACTTGCTTGGATATCTTCTTCAAATGAGGTCGATTGTACTTATATATAGGCTTCTCGTGAGGCTCGTATGGCCCTAATGAGGCCGACTTGGTCTTAGAGGGAGACTTTTGACTCTTTCTGACTCATAATAAATTATTTTTACATGATACAAAATGCCCAATAGGGTCTATTACATATGACACTGACTCTTATGCCTGCTTGACTCTATGACAAAAACCTAGAAGCACATAATGGGTGCTTCACCTATAAATAAAATGACCTTGAGCATGAAACCCATGCTATAAAAATAACAATAATAATTTTCTTTTCTCTTTTACATCAAATACATAAAATCAATAGTACATAAAATATCAGTGTTGAAAATATCGGTATCGGCAAAATATTGGCGAGGGTCCTGAAAACATCTTATCAGTGATATCGGAAAATATCGGCAATAAAAAATCAAATTTTTTTTTCATATTTTTAAACATAGCCGATATTTTCCAAATATGGCGATATTTAGCTGATATTTTCAAAACGGAAAAATATTGCAATATTTAATCGGCAATATATCATTTTTCCGAAAATATTGCAATATTTTCAAATATCGGCGATATTATCAACACTGTAAAATATTATGAAGACCAAACCTAGTTACATATTTCAACATTCCCTTTAACTAAGGAGGTATTCATAATACATACAAGGTACATGGACATTCTCATACTGAAGAATTCTCAGAAGAAGAGTTGGATTGGCAAGCCATCCTATTAAGCTTATATTAATCCATCTCATCATATCAACCAGCATTGTCACATAGCAAGGCCTTGACTAACAGCTCTATCTCTCCACTAGATTAGACCACAGTGTTGGGAAGACAATGATTTATAGACACCTTTATCATTGTCTCTCAAGGCACATACCTCATCCAGATGTTCACAAGGTATGTCCTTTTAGGACCATTCCCATCTTGGATTTACACATCCTCATGGAATCTCCTCTTCGACAACTCTTGCCTATTGGATGACCTCATCCTCAAAGAGTATCGGTATAAGTCTCAGATGTTTACCCAATCCTCCATTCTTTCTTCATAATGTGAAGACAAGAATGATGTGTCTATTTCTCCCTCTCAACTAAGAAGGATCTACTCATTCCTTTACATGAAAGCTAAGAAACCTGACATGGGGATTCGAGATTCGTAAGATACGAGGATTCGAGTTGCGGATTCGGACATGTTGACCCCCCGGAACAGGGCACGTAGGATTCGTTATATATATATATATATATATATATATTAAAAATTAGATATTTCTTACACAAAGTCTCATTAATTATAAAAAGCCATTGATTTCAAACATAGATCTTCATCTAGATGTTAGTTTTATTGTTTACAAAGTAAGTTAGTAACATTATAGCATGCACAATACATACAAAATTCAAATACATGTCATTGTCACATAAATCACAAATGATAAATCAATGAATCATAAATTCTAAATTCATAAATGATAAATCATAATACATATTCAATTCATCAATGATCCAATAGGAGAAAGACAAGATAGTAAGATAAAGACACTGACAGTTGTAGTTTTCTCATTAAGTCATCAAATCAAAATGTGTTACATAGGTAGTGCAATTCCAATGGAAAATAGAAAATATAAAACTACATATATGCAAGCCTCAAGGCAGTAGGTAGCCCATGACTCATGAGGCATCAATCCTCATAGACATCATCAGAATCAGCGTCAATGTCCATCATCATGGTCACCACTGCCCTCCTCTGCATCCTCCTCCTCCCCTGTATCCATAGTCGTCTCTGCATCTGCCGATGTGGAGGATGACCCCTCTACAATATCATCGTCATTAAATCTAACAGGCTCTAGCACTAAATCATTGAGATCCATGTTGGCCAATTCCAACTCAACACTGTTGTCCAGACCCATATCATTAGGAAAGACATCCCACATCTTTGTCTTTCCCTTCAACCACTCTTCCCTCTGCTTGTAAATAAAACGAAGGTTGGTGTGCACATACACCATTGTCTCTGCCCTGGACTGCTCAAGCCTGCTCTTCTTCACAATATACGAATTCCCATATGTGCTCCAATTCCTCTCACAACAAGAGGATGAAGTCACATGAGAGAGGAGCCTCATGGCTAACTGCTGAAGAGGAGGGCTTGTTGCCCCATGATTTGCCCACCAAGAATAGGGCTTCTTAGCCCCCCTGTCTCTAATCACATCATATCCTGCAAATTGACCAGTCCCAGTGGAAAACTCTGCAAAGGCATCCTCCACCTCATCAAGCAATGCTCTATCCTGAAAAACCCGCCTGAATGCATCTTTCCTCCCCTATGAGATTTCACCATCCATGTGAGGAGGGAATCTACGAGAAGGTCAACCATTCAGCCACTCATGGTTGTAGTATTTTGGGTTCAATGAGAGAGCCAGACAATGTAAAGGTGTGCAATTCTTATCCCATCTGCTAACAAAAATATCATGTATAGTACCACAGAAGGCCTCTCGTGATGTCTTATACTCAAGGCACTCACTCTGTAGAATAATGCTCCTCAGAGACTCAATCATGGAATCCCATCCCTCATAAACCACTCCTAGGATGGGTTTGTCTGTATCTGCTAATCAAAGCAAAGAAATGATAGGGTCCATGATCTGAATAATTAGATCTATCCTCTCCCACCAAGCATCATCCAGCATTGTGTTCTTCACTCTTTTAGAGGCTACTTGATCTGTCTTTCTCCAAAAAGACCAAAACTCAGAAATAACCATGGCCCCAAGAGCGGTCTTGACCTCCCTCAACCTCTTCAACATGATGAATGAAGAGGAAAACCATGTAACAACAATCTTCAACAATGGTAGATTGTTGTACTCCTTGTAGATAGCGAGGGCATTTGCATGATTTTGCACAAAGTTACGGATATGTCGTGCATCCTCAATAATGTTACCAATCCAAAGCACATTAGAAGCAATGGATTTTAGTGCTAAGTTCAATGAAGGGACTATGCAAGGTGTCCAAAATACTTGTGGATATTTAGCTTCCACAATCATGCCAGCATCCTTACAAACAGGTGCATTATCTGTAATGATTTGCACACAAGAATCAACACCTACATCTTCAATAACTTTAATAAATAACTCACCCATAAATTGTGCATCCTTGTATTCTCCAAGTGTATCCATTGCATTCAAGGAAATTGGACCATTCAAAGAAGACACCATGAAGTTGATGAGTGGGTGTCGTGCTAGATCCGTCCATCCATCAGAAACAAAGCTAACCCCAGATGTTGGCCATCATGCTTTAATAGGCTCAAGCATTTTTTGCACCTCTTTTTTTGCCTTCGCCAACAATGTGGTTCTAAGCTTCTTTGAACTAGGAGGCACATACCATGATGGAGACCCGTGAATTAGAGCTCGGCACATCTCAATAAATAGAGGTGAGCGTGCAACATTAAAGGATATGAAGTTTTAATAGAAAAAGAAGGCAATGGTGAGATCAAGCTCTTCCCGTTTCTCTTTTTGAAAAATCTTGTCCTCTGGACCAAGTGAAATTGCCTTTCTTTTTGCTACTTGTCCACCAATAGAACTCTCAAATGGAAATTTGGTGGTTTCCTCAAAAATGGAAGGGGGTCATCATTCTTGGTTTTTCTTGATTTTGCAGCCACATTTGCCATACCAACAGTGAATTTTTTTTCCATTACTTTCCTCTTTTGTAAAGGAACAACTTTACAAGCTCCAACTCCACAACCTAGTAAAGCCAACAAATGGCCTTTCACACAAAAATATGTGCTTGTGAAAGTATTGTGGCAAAAGTTGCATCTCCAGTGCACATTGCCTCCTCCCCCTTGGTGCTTGGCCCATCCTCTCTTGTGACATATTTCCACAAGGGATATTTCTCAATGTTGTCTTTAGGAGGAAGTATTCCCTCAACATTACTTGCAGCAGACTCTGATGATATTGGGGGAGGGGCTCCAATGGGGGCATTCTTCCCCTTCCTTTGCCCCCTACTTGTTGCCCTTGATTGAGCCATGAATACTGTAAAAAAAAAAAACAAAACATGTACAAATTTGTAAAAGAAATGCATATACAAACTGTTGTAATACAAATGCAAAAAAGTAGAGATGAAATGCACTTACCTGGTGCTTGAATCTCCTTGCAGAGCACTCCAAACCCTTGGCTCCTTGCTCCAAACTTCTAACAGCAAACCCACAACTCATTGTTTGCAAAAGCAATGAGAGAAAATGGTAAATAAAAATAGGAATGCATTGTTTTTAAAGCCAGCGGGTTTCATTTTCGCTAGGTTCGAATCCGGTTTTCAGGACACATTGTGTCCTAACGGGACACGACCAGGATTCAAGCGTGTCCCGTTAGGACACGACGTGTCCCGAATTTAGGATTCGAATTCTTGTGAATCGTGTCCGATTCGTAGGATTCAGACACTTGAGGAAAATATGACAAATCTGGTTTCATAGCATGAAAGGAATATACCCAAGCTCCCTCTTAACTAGGGACTTGCTTCCAACAACGATTATCTGCTCTTTGGTGGAGATCATGGTACTATCAGGGTATCAGCTACTAGTAGAGCTCCACCTTTTCGCATCATCATGTCATGGATGAACTTCAACTTCTTCATCATGGAGCCATCTTCTTCATAACTTCTTCGTAGGGCTTCAGCCATCTTCTACATCACTTCCCTTCAACAAAACATAGTGTTGAATCTGTTAGCCCCTGAGGTGCAGCGTTGCTATTTTTAACAAAAAATGTCCCCTGTTTTAGCTCTAAAAGCCACATCTCCTCTTGCTCTGCTTTGGCCATAAGCCAGACTTCCAAATATTACTCTCACATCTCCAAATGGTTCCAAAAATGCTCTTTAAGTCCTCAAAGGCCAGTAAAATCATGCCAAAGACCAAAGCCAACACACTAGAAGAACCCTTGGAGTGGCGAAAAAGCACTATCGAGAGGCAAAAACCATAGAAAATCATAAAAAACCATGTATCGCAGGCATAGATAGTGCAATGCACAGCAGCCGTTAGATCTAGCCGATCAACGGCCTAGATCTAAGCGGTGAATCGCAAATTGGCTAACACAGAGGACTTAGGTTGCGGCAGAAGACACCCCCAATCAGCGATCTCCGATGATCGGATTAGCGGGTCACTATCGGAGGAGGCAATCGGCAGGTATCGGAGCAGACCAAGTGGGACTGGAGATTGCGATTAGCGATGCAATGTGGACCGTTGATCAAGCGACGCAGATCGACGGCCCACATCGGGTCGCAAGATAGCTATTGGGAAAAACAAAGAACACTAACCATGGTCCCGGGGCACAAGCGATATGCGATTGTGATTAGATCGCATCGTTGTATTGCAGCGGAGCAACACCAAAGGGCGGGGCCTTTACATATATATGTGTGTGACCCGATTAGCGGACCTGACGGCATTATAAGTATAATTTCATAATATTTGAGGTCCGCTAAAAAGCCATTTTCAATGCATTTTTCGTATATTTCATTATTTAACGAAATACAAAGGGAGCCTTGGGCAACGCCGATGCGATAGGTCTCGGACCTGAAAGGGGTCGGGAATGAAATGTGTAGAATTTCAGGTCCGCCAAAGCCTATTTTTCATAGTTTTCAGTGTTTTTTACGTAGTTTCAGAATACAAAGGGAACACAGGAATAGACTGTCTGCGACATGCGATAGCAACCCTAAGGGCGGACCCGATAGAGGAATAAGCCATGTTTAAGGACTTTGGAAGTCCGAAATAAAGAGATGGGTGGGACTTTTACAGTGTTGCGGCGTTTTCTGTATGAAACAGAAAACAGTCATGCTTATCAGTTGAAACGATTTCAAAAGGCATGCGGACCCATTCCATCACCTAACAGAAGGCTAGAAAGGGAAAGGTAACAGCGCAGCTCATCCAAAACAACAAAAACATCATGGATCATCAACATCGCAACATATCCAAGCAACAGAAGTGATTGTGGAGCATCTCTGGCACGAGAGAACTCCCAACAGCGCAGCAAACTACCCAAATGAGGTTACTCTTATGTCAGAAGAAGAAACCTCCAAGCCACACTTGCCTAGTCACGACATCAAGCAGTTAAAGAGACAGAGGGATAGATTAAGACCTCTCGAGCCTAAGAAGGCTCGAGAGGAGCATTGTAAAAGGCCTATAAAAGGCTGAAAGCTAAATGTAACAAGGGTTCAACTCCTGCAGACTAATGATACTTTGCTACTCAAGCTTCTCATCTTCAGTCTAGCAATATAAGCTTCTTTTGCTATTACATGTTCAATTCCCATTTTCTCTGTTGTTCTATGCTTGCACTTGAATAGGTTATTCATGTTTTCTGTTGTGTCTAATGCCAGATAACTGTCATCTTATCTCTACATTGATAAATTAGATTTGCAAGTTTCATTTATTTCTTGTAGTTAGCCATTCATATGTGTTTATGTATTCATCTGCTGGTACAGTCAGTATTCTCCATCTATCCATTGACTCTATAAACTATTGAGCATTAGTGGTCTAAAGCCTTGTATTGTTGAGGGTGTTCATGCATGTCTTGAGTGAGGATAGAGCTGAAATGGTTATCTAACTTAATCCAAACCATTATCCATTCCAATAGTTCAGAGAACAATATTGAAAATTATATGTTACCAGGCATCTTCGAGCTGCAACCTAGGAGAGATTCTTGGAGAGATAACAGAATCAATAGTCATGTCATCCTTCTCTTCATTGGAAAGTGGCTTTTGTCATCATCGAGCTATCCTTCATACTGCTACCTCATCCAAGTCATGTTCCTTCCAAAGATTTTCCATCCAAGTCTATGTGAACTAGTTCTAGTTGAATTTCAACAACCCTCTTTTGGTAGCTTTGTTCCAACCCAACCAACCACTTGTTTTCTTTCAAAAATCAAAAAATGAACATCAAATCAAAGTTACCTCTTTATGATGGCCCTTCGTCATAATATCGGTTTCTGCAACATCAACATCCTACATACTATTCAAACCCATCTCCAAGACATTTAATACCAAGGTTCTCATTCTCCTTCACACTTATTAGGGTCTTCATAACTTCTTCATGGAGATGTCATAGCTAATCCTTATTGTTATCAGAGGTTGATTACTCATCTCATCTCAAGTGACTATAGGTACATATTTACAAACTCTTCTTCCAGCTTCATCACACACTACTTCCTCGAGATCTCAATACATAGTTCCTTCATCGTAGGAACAATAGTTTCCAACCAACTCATATACACAGTTCCTTCACCATAGGAACAATAGTTTCCAACCAGCTCATATTCTTCATGAGGTCATGAAATGTTGATTTCATCATGTCATCATATAAAAGAGTTCAAGGCATATTGTATTCATGCCTTCATGTATCATGCATAAGGAAGAGTACCTTCTTCTTCAATCATGCTCCTTCTAACCATTCTATCTACAATTAAGCGATGACATGGCTTTATCCATCTATCAAATTTAACAAATATATGCATAGCTCTTCCTTCATGTGATCATCTGGGATTCCTTCAATAGCTTCACTTTCTTTGCTTGAAGATGAAAATGCTTCAACTAAATTGTCATGTTGCACTTCTTAGTCACCATACCTTCATGCATCTAAATTGTGGATTCCACACTAGGTTGAATGTGACACTTGCTTCTTCTAAGTGGAGGTGAATCTTTTAACAAAGATTCTGATGGAGGATCTCAATGATCCTTATTCTGCAAGTGCTTCTTACTAATGATGATGAGGTGTGATGATAATCTTCTCTTTCTATCTTGCTAGATGACTTGCTTTAACCATTCAAACTGCTACTTCTGCTATCCTTTCATACTTCTAATATGAAGTCATCTCAATACTATTATACTACATCTTATTATGATTGTAATGTTCCCTACCATGACTTGCTAACTTCTATATAACAATTTTGCACGACACGTACTCATATAAGACTCGTCTGGTTATTGATTCAGTGACCCGCATAAGACCTGGGCACGACCCGTATAAGACTCGGAAAAAAAATATTCCCTCCACAGAATCTCCAAATCAAAAACAAAAAATTAAATTTTGAGGGTCTCCAAGGGTCTTATGCGGGTCCTATGAGGGCCATATGTGGTACTTCACAAGTTCAATGTAGGTAGCTGAGTTTTATGCAGGTTTTGGCGAGTACAAGTAGAAACCCCAGGTTCTATGCAAGTGACTTGTCTCGCTATAAAACCCGTCAAGACCCGCAGGTACTCGCGAGTCTTATAAGAGTCGTACTACACTGTTATGTACTAAAAATAAACTAAATGTATGTGAGGGACCTTTTAATAGTAGAGTTCTTTTACTTCTTCCCTCTTTGACTTCTTCTCTTCCGGTTCTTCTACTTCTTCAATCACATGGGCTTCTGATAAAATTGGCAACTAGGGCCAAATTCTACCTTGGGACAACTCATTTGATAGAGATGATGATTGCATTAAATTCCTCTTTTCGAGATGACCAAAATTGATATAATGATCATCCAATTTGGACAAGCAAAAGTGTGTTTTTGAATTTATTCCCACACATGTGCCAATTGTTCAAGTCGGCCACATCATCATGTAGACTCATGAAGCCCAATGGACGTGACTCTTCACCCTCAACGACTTGTATAAATACAAGTGCCCTCTCACCTCATTTGGCATCATCATCACACACATTTCTTCTCTCTTTTCTCATTGGTTTGTACAACTATTGGGCAGATCTTCTTTCTCTCACACGTGTGGCAGAAGGACTAATTTTCTGGGCAAATCGCAGGGCCGAATTTCAGGACCGTTGCAAGAGTTGACCAGCGTTGACTGAGCACTTTGACTCATCCTTTGACTGTGATTTTTGTGGGAAAATTCTGTTTTTTGTGGGCCGTACAGCTTGGCACAAGAACCGGGAATTTTTGGGTACTTTGACTGCAGGGTTGACCATACAGTTGACCAAGTTTGACCACAGTTTTCAGGACTGTTTTGGGCTGACTTTGAACACCTTATCAGGCCAAGATTGACTGGGTATGACCGAGGGCTGACTTTGTTGCACTGACCATCTTTGACTTTTTGGTTAGGGCTGAATTTGACTGCAGTTGACTGCAGATTTGACAAGGCTGTTTTCACTTGGCTTTGGCAAGTCAACTTTGATCTTTTGTACTCTCTCTCTCTGCTTAACAATTTGATATAATAATAAGAAGAATTGATTAGAGGGTTTTCCCCACATTAGGGTTTTTCCCTAGCATCCGCCAAATCTGGTGTCCTCTTGTCTTGGCTTCTCTTCTGCATTTTATTTTATGTTCTATCTACAGTTATTGTCAATGTAATTTATGGTTAATGTGATTGCTATTGGAAAACTAAATTGAAATTTTCATTGGGCTGCTAAAGGAACATTGAAGTAATTGTGCTCAGCATAGAACATACCATTGTTAACTAAATTTAACAGCTTCACTTCTTCCTTTCCTTTTTTTGTTGCCCCTCTTGAGTTTAGGACAATTCCTTTTGAAGTGCCCATATTCATTACATTCATAACACTGAATTTTAGACATGTCAGTTTTCTTTTGAAATTTCTTTCGAGGTTCAAACTTTCCAAACTTCCCTTTCTTCCCTGTCACAGTTGCATATGCTTGTGTTTGTTCATTTGATCCAAGTGATCCAACATCATTCTTTGCCTTTAATTTGGTTTCTTCAATCTTACATAATGACCACAGATCACTGAATGGAGTGGCTTCCTTCTTGTCATAGATGTTTGACACAAAGTTGCCCCATTCATTTGGTAATGCATTGAGTACAAGAGTGGTCATCTCTGGATCTAACATTGTTTCTCCTAGCTCTTGTAGTTAATCTCTTATTTGAGATACCTTCATGAGATATGAAGCTACCACTTCTTCCCTTGAAACTTTCATCTTGAATAATTCAGTTCTTAGCAATATTATTTCCCCTGCTGTACTTACAAAGAACAATTCCACCAACTTGTCTAGGTCATCTAGTGAGGCCCTGCACTGGGTGCTATATTTTTCTGTAACACACCCATTGGATTAACTGTACCAATCAAAAAACAAAAATTAAAAGAACAATATTTTTACCCATTTTGCGTGTTTTACTTGCAGAACTTCTACTGTTTGCTGCATATCTCAAGTATATTATTGCAAATTTACTAACAGATAATGCTAATTTGACATCTAAACAAGTAAATCTCTGAAAATTATGAAAAAGATCAAGAGTGATGTGAGAAATTTTCAGTGATTGACAATGAAGATCAGGATTACCAGACAAATGAAGAATAGCTGAATTTAGAGCATGAGTTGTTGACCCTTCGCTATATGCTTTTCACATTTGAAGAGGAGATGCAACAAAGCAGCCATGGCTAATTGAATAGGCAAGAAGCGCCATAAATTAGTGAGCTTAATAATATGAGAATTCCCTGAAAAATTATGGTACATCCTTCTGCAATCATTACTTGAAAATCTAGCGCTGGATATACAGAGCAATTGAGAAGCTTGGCTGATTTGTTGTTAATGAAGTCTGCCCTTTCCTGTTAGGCTGTTAGTTCAAGAAGAACACAAAGCACTTCAAGAGGCTCTGGAAACCAATGATGGTATGCTTTCCATTCAGTGTAGATCTGATGATGTGGATGACTGTGGTATGCATAGTCTTCGACTGTTAAATTTGAATCAACTGAAGATGCTCAGGAAGGAGTTCTTGAGGTTTAGAAAGTTAATGAAGATGTGACTATTTCAGTTGATAGTATATCTCATGAAGAGCAAAGTTTTCACCTTGCAATACAGACTTTTCCCAATAATTGTTTTGATTTTGAAGCTGAAATATCATTACAGCATGAAGGAGATCTCGCAACTGAAGAAGAGCATGAATTTTTCAGAAAAAGGAAGGTGATTTAGTGGGAAGATAGAGGCCATCAAGATTGATCCTGCCTTTCACCTTGATATTGAAAGTAGAAAAACTCTCTACATTCATTGAATTAACTTTCTCACTAATTCCTTGTAGCAAATAATATTTCAAAAAAAAAAAAAACTCCATCTATTTCATTGTAATAAACCAGAATAGATACATTCTACACCCGGATCTTGTAGAATGTGGAACCAGAGTATGAACCACAGTGTCCATTGTTGCAGTCGACATTTTGAATTATAAACAAGATTCATCATCAGCACTAAGATCCATTCTAACCCCAGATCTATTATGCACCAAGAGGGATGAAAAAGTAACTGAGACATAAAACTCTCAATGCTTAAAAAATCAGGGTTAAGATGAATATATGCTGGTTTATTATATTATTGGATTGCTTTTTTAATTATTATAGTTCAGTTTTTTTTTTCACTTTTATTTTACAGACCTCAATTTTTCTTTTAATTTAGTTTAATAGAGTTACATTACATTACACATCTCATCCATACTAGCATGTATAGTGCACTTCACTTCAAAATGAAATAAATAGTTTTTCAATATTTCAATGTCACGCAATAATATATCAATTTAAAAAAAAAATAGAAATATGTATATCTTAAATATTCAATCTTGCCATCAACAAAAATAAATAAACTAAGATGAGCATTCGAGAAAGCACTATTTTTCAAGAGATTTCAATGCTGCTGTAATGATATTTACAACATATATAAGAATTTGTAATATATATGTTATGGATAAAACATAGTGTGTTTAAGTTGAAGGGACAGAGGGAAGTGATTGAGAGACACAGAGAAAGTACATCAAAGAACTGCATACCTTGCGATAAGAATGAATAAGTGTTCTCTCAATTTTCTTGTCCAGCTTCTTTAGCCATAGTCCACTACAAGATAAACCCGAATAATAATAAATATATAAATGTGCCTCATCAAGGGTAAACTAAATGAATTGAAAGGGATAATAACTTTACAAGCATGCAATTAATAAGCTAACTCGCGTGCTTTAATGATCCTCACCTTTCTTCTGCTGTATCTTTTAGAGCAGTGTTGAATGATTCCACAACCTGAAACATGGAAAAACAGACTATGAAACTACTATATATTTTCTAGTGAGAAACATTACTTATTAGCATGAAAAAAACCCTTAAATACAGACACACACACACATATGTTGAGATGCACATGGCAACTTTTTGTACATCCAAGATACATGAATAACATGCAAAACAACATTAGAATAATTCACAAGATTTTTGCATCAAGATGCTTGCCAAGGAGAAAACAAATTACTATTGGCAAGCTATCTTATTCAACTCCCAAGTTCCTTGACAAGCATTGACACTTTGCCATATATAAACAAAATTTACCTGTGCATAGAATTAAAACCTAAGAGATTTGACATGGAACTAATCTAGTCCAACGTTCAAAGTTCCATTTCACCACATCTGTATTCAAGCAACATCTCAAAAAAGGCCGCATCTACATTCTGACATGTGTCTAGACTCTACACTGTACAGTTCAGAGCAAGAACCATCCCTACATGCCACTGGCATCACCACTACAAAAAAATAAACCACTTAGTTGTCATAGTGGAGAAGGGTGTGAGTAACAAAAAATGAGATTATTAACTAGATGTCAAGTAGATTCCTTACCAATTTATAGTGTACATATCAGACCATCGCCAAGGTCAAACCTTATGGTTGTAATCTTCTCATCCAACTGATATGTAGAATGATCTTACAACAAATTGAATTAGATAGAGAGATAGATATATTCTCGCCAGGCGAAAAAGAGTTTGCCAATCATCAAAACCGACCATCTCACCAACCAAAGCTGGTCAATGAAAACTTTCAAATCATCTTAGCAACTCTAGAAATAGGAATAACAATTTTTAGTATTTAAATATCCTAAAGCTACCCAAAAGTGCCCGGTTCTTAAAAACCCCATAGCCAAGAGAAGGAGACAAGCATCCATTCTTGTCAGGACTAGTCTCATGATTCAGAATTGTGAGGTAATGCCAAGTTGTGGTCAGCGATGGTGATGTAAGAGAGTAAGGTTTTTTCATTAAAATAAAAAATTGAAATAGTTTGTGTGTCTATATATATATATATATATATATATATATATATATAATCTTATCATCATAATCAATACTATATATTTATATAATTGTATTTTAGTATTGCCTTTTTATGAAAGACAATTTTAGAGTTTAAAATGGTGATGTAAGAGAGTATGGTGTTTTTATTTTAAATTTAAACAAATAAATAAAATAAAATAAGCCATTACTCAGTAAAAGTGAAAGTAAGATCTATTTCTAAAATATTACAAGATGGTGATTAATGAAGCAATGTATTACATTTTGTGTGGAAATTTGTTTACAAACTGATTACATTTTTATTGCAATTGACCCAAAAAAATAAAAAAATAAAAATAGCTGCATCAATTTAGCAAATCAATGACAAATTCCAATAAAGAATATTAAATAAGTTTCATCTTTGGAAAAAATACTTGTGAACTCAACAATTTGAAGTTATCAAATTACTCCTTGAAGCCTATATTTTACACCTAAGAAACCATATTCGTCCTAAACCCTCTGCGTGTCCCAAACCCTCTGCGTGTCCCAAATCGGTCGAATCGAACACAATTTGGTGGGACACAAGTCCTCCAATCATGTCAGTGTGAAAATTCCTACACTTGAAGGAATCCCCACTGCAGCAAATCTGAATCTACTTCCTCTACTTGATTTTTAACATACATTATCAAGTTATTCTTCTGAACGCTGAAGCAAATTACTTCTGCAGACTACACTAACTAAATATTTGATCTCATGAAACAGAAAACAGAGCAAAGAAAAAGATACATACGACACACTTATTTTTGGACACAATAGTCCCCGGAAAAACCCAATGCGGAAAACCAGTGCAGCAATTCTGAGGGTTTATTATTATGCAGGAGAAATATTTGAATACAAATCTAGGATGCTCATCTAACAATCCTTTGAAAATCTGAGTGAGTTTTACCTCACTTCACTCAGCAGAATTCTGGCAAATCCGGCACAAGACTGGTTGGCCCCAGCTATTTTTGCGTCAGCCCGGCGTCACCTTCTCTGCCTTCTGCATTAGCTCTCCCGGCTATTTTGGCAGTTCCGGCAGTTTCAATTGTTCCGACAATTCTGGATTCCGTGTGACAGGCAGCTTTTCTACGTCAGCTCTCCCGACTACTGTGTTGCCTCTGCATCAGCTCTCCCGATTGTTCCGGCAGTTCTCGGCAATTGCGGCAGTTTCAACTATTCCAGCAGTTCTGGATTCTACATGATAGATAGCTTTTCTGCATCAGCTCTCCCGGCTACTGCGTTGCCTCTCTGCAAGCTCTCTCCACCTCTCTGTTTCGTATTTTCTGGAAAGGCCTTCTCCCGGATTCTCTCTGCCCCTCAGCTACAAGATCTCCCCAATCAATTTTCCTCCTAAGAACTTCGCACCTCAGAAAATCGATTTCCTCAATCTCTCTGTGTGTGTTTTCAAAGGAACCCCAAGCCTCCATTTTATACTTTTCTTGTTGAGTCTTCAGTGACCGAGATTAAGTCTCTAATCAACGACTAAGATTAAAACATGACCTGATCCACCCTCTAGATCATTCTCACCCATATTTTGATTAATGCCCATTAATATTTTAATTTCCCTAAGTTTAGACTTAGGAACCCCATTAAAAATATTAATTATTTTAATAAAATACAATCCAGGTGGAATTTCACCAAATGGTTTCTGGGTTCTTTAGAACTCGCATGCCTTAGCCTCTCTACCAATTTTCAAGGTTAGAGCACAATCGATGCTACCAAAAACTAACACTCCCTCTTAGCAAGGAATTTGCTCTAGCAACAACGTCCACCTGCATGTTGCTCTGTCCCTAAAGCATCTCCTTTTCGCACTGTTGTTGCCACCAACACTGTGCTACTACTGCTACTGTACTGTTGCCCATGACACTGCCACTGCTGCATCTGTACTACAACTCCCTCTCAAATGCTACATTTGCTATGCTGCTAGCGCTGCCATTGTTAACACTGCATTCGTATTGCAACTCGATTGCTGAGAGAAGTAGTTGAAAAACATCCAAAATTAATTGAACTTAACTATATTCAGCATAATACCATGAATGTTGGAATCTGACTACTCTAGTCTCAGACCCTTTGAATCTTCTACGTTGTTGCTGACTTTTGCACTGTGCCAACTGCACTACTGCCAACCTTCCTCTGCATTGATCAATCTATGGTCCCAAGCC
>APFE031573169.1:0-12622 GCA_000404065.3 Pinus taeda
TGTTCGGAAATGTCTATTTTGTTTTACTAGGATTGTGATTGTTTCTTTTTTCACTCGGTTAAACTAGCGTATTTCAATCATATTATCCCAACATTTGTTTCATAATATGAAACAAATATATTGAGGCCATTTTTTTTACATATATTCATTGAAATATTAGTTTTGTAATTGACATTTAGATAATAGTTTTGTTCATTGTATTTTTGGTTATGGTCACTAATAAAATAAATTATTTTATATATTATAATATAATATAATATATATAATATATATTTATAAAATATTAAATGTTAATTAACACCTATTATATTAATAATTAGATATAATATTTACAGTTCTGTTAAAATAATATTAATATTAATTTTGAAATGTATTATTATTATTATTATTATTGTGTTAATATTAATATAAACATTTATTCACGCTCGATCGGGGTGTGTGCTCAAGTACACTAGTCAGATACGGTAGTCATGATACATAAGGAAAGGGTACCACCCACCACCCCCACACGCTCATGGTGATGGGTGTGATGGCCTCTCGCACGGTAACTGATAGAAGACAGGGGAGAAGTGGCAATGAGGGCGAGGGTAGTGAAGCAGGTGGGAAGGTTAAGCCAAGAGGGGTGATGGGACAAAGCAAGGTGGAAAGGGATTATGAAGGAAGTAAGGATGGAGGGAAGAGTATAGTTGATATGGGAGGAAGGAGGAGTGAAAGCATAGGACAGTGGAGAAATCATCAAAGACCTCTGTGAACCATTTCTGGGTATGTTCACTAGCCTTACAAACCCATTTCTATGTTTACTGTGCTATTCCATGGCTGGGGTGTGAGCGAGAAGACCAAGGAGGGTAATTGGGGTAAAGGTTGGGGAGACTAGCGTAAGATGGTGGGGAGGGTGATCGTGTTTGAGCTAGAGGCTAGCGCTGGGAAAGAAAATCAGGGTTGGGACCTTAAGAAACCTCCTACGAATAATCAAGATAGTTGGGTTACCAGGGAGGGAGGGGAGACTATAGCTAAGCATGAGTGAGGGAAGGCAGCTCATCTCGATGGAGATGTGAGACAACAGCACTGGGCAGAGGGGTGAGGGAAGGCTATGCGAGTGGGAGTGACAGTAACCTGGCTCGATAGGCTAGCGGTAAGCGCCATAAGCATAATTTGGGTCTAGCACTGGGACATCACCCTCGAGAGTAGGCAAGAGATCTACCATAATCAGAGAGGTGGAGAGGCTACTACAAAGCAGGCGAGCAAGGATAATGAGAGCTGAAAGAGGGGCGCATACGCTTCAGGCAGAGGAGTGGCACCGCATCTAGGGGCAGAGGAAATTATGATTGGAAATGTGAGGGGAGGGGAACCTACATCAATATGGAAAGGCATGAAACTATGCCCTACGAAATAATGCATATTGTGTGTGAACAGGCTCAAGAAAGAGAAGAGATGGCCAGTCGAGCACGTGGAAGAGGATGAGGCAGAAGGGGGAGGGAGCTGCCTATAGTAGCAGACCCAAGCACCTTGGAACCTAGGCGTGGGAGGAATTTGGTAGAACAACCCATCAGTGAAGCGGCAACAACGTATAAGGAAGGAACAGATGCATGCATCCATAAGATTTTGGGTGAATGGGAGGAAAAGATAAAGTAGGAGGAGGAGTTTGAAGAGGAAATGGAGAATTGGTGGGAGGTAATCCTAGATCCTAGGAATACTAGGGGTAGACTCACCCAGTTTAAGCAGACACTATATCTGTACTAGCTCATGAGGAGACTTATGGGGAAGGCCATGGAGAAAATGTCAATGGGGATAGCTATGACCCTCTAGGACATGCCCAATTACAAGAGAGACTTGCAGACCACTCAATTCAAGTTTTGTAAGTAGTACATCTGCCTAGATCGTATCCAAAGGCACATCCCTTGTATTATCGAGTTGGTAACATACTCGGAGACTCTGCCAAAGACCTGGCTCCGTTGGAGTCTACCTCAAAAGATCAACAAGATTAGTAGGCTCGAGGATGTTTTTTTGGTTTCTTGTGGATAACATTTACATTTACTGATGCATGATTATGATAGATAGACACATAGACTCTTATCATGATACTGATACATATATAGCTTGGGTAGATCGACTGAAACTATATTGTTTATGGATGGCTTATAACGAGGATAGGTGGCCAACAGATGTGGTTTCTCACTGGGCAAGTTGAGGCCACCTATCTCACATATGTGGTGTAAACTTGTGTTTTATAAATAGACAAAAGGAGGTCCTGCCAAGCTTAACAAAGAAATACGAACATTTATTCTAATATTATTATTATTATAAAAATTACTCCTAGTAAAGAAATAATAGTTTGTCACATGACACATTTGTTTATAGATGTGAGGTAAAAGTTGTGTGATTCTTAGAAACCATCATATGTACGATTTAGTACACATTCACTTTTCTTTGTAAGTGTATATTAATTTGTCTTGACAAAAAAATTATGCGGCTTATTCATAGTTTAATATTGCGAATTCAATTTTCTTTAACTTTTATTATGATTTAAATTTATTTATTTGTAAGATGATTGGTTATTTTATTATGGGCTTTGTAGTAACTTCCATTTCTATTAGTTACTAATTTTTGGTTTTTAGTTTTATATCTTTTTTACTTAATTTTCATTCTTTTCCTTTTTCTATTATTCCCATTCATGAATTTAGTTTCTCTCCATACTTCAATTAAAATGACTTCATAATAAAAACATATTAATGAATTAATTATAAAATATATATTAATAATATATATATATATTTATATAAACAAAATTATTAATCATATTTTAAATTTTTATTATGATATTTTAGAATACAATATTATATTAGTTAATTTATTATAATAAAATTATCATTAATTTTTTAAAGTTTAATTAAGCTTTAAAAATTACACAACTCAAATAAATAATACTATAAAAAAAACTAATTAATATATATATAAAAAATTTCCTTTGCAATTTCATAAATAAATTCAACTCCTTAAATATTTTCATATACAAAATTCACAATATCAAATATATGATTTATTTATTTAGTGAACAAATTTAGCACACAAAAGATATGTGCATAAAAAGACGTGCACTGGTTAGACGTGCTAAGAAAACTCGCGGGAAAACTAATCACTAGGAAAACCAACTATCAGCCCATTGTTGGATCCGCTCAATTTTTTTTTGAAGCAAAAACAAATTATGTCAATCTCTAAAATGGTGGACGAAGAGTGCAGGGTGAAATTATACATTTTGGACCAGCCGATGGCTGAAATAGAAAAGTTAAGCGACTAACCATTTAAATGTATTAGCGAAATAGGACACAATTCCGAACAAAAGAATAGGCGGTCTCAGAATTTGCTAAAACAGTTAGATGAGTTAGCAGCTGAGAAAGAAAACCTTTTGCCTGAAAGAAGATTCTTGTACCGAAAATGGAGAAAGATAGAGGAAATAAGAAGTGCTAAAATGTTTGATATGCTCTTTGTAGCGGGAGAGTTAACTTGACAGCACCATAAGAATTTTCAATAAGATATAAGGATAAGTGGATTCAATAAAATTAATATATTTCTATTTCTTTTCGTAAGTCACAGTTTGAAATTTAAAATGAATAGAATATATATATTAGTAATTATATTATGGAAAAAAACCTTAACCAATAAACAAAAAATATTATCATATAAAAATTTCAATTTCCCATATATATTTGTTTATTTATTTATTTTGTAATCATAATCTACTTTATATTGACTATGAATCACACTGGTTGGTTTGAAACTAGTAAACTAATTTTAAATTATTATATGATTTTAGCTAAAAACTCTTTTAAATAAAATAAACATGTTAATAATACTTATATATTTAGTTTTCGTGGTGTCACTTTTACCATACGACCTTCAGGCTTGTAGGTTGCAATTGAGTTGGTTCTATCTTCTCAATCTTCATCTTGTTTATTCTTGATATTTTTTAAGCCTTTGGGATTTTTTTATATGTTTGTACTGTAATATTTGACCGAGACTTGTAAATTTGTTGGTGCGAAGTTATTATCATAATATAATATATAGTTACACTTGATTGTACATAGTTACACTCCAGCACTCAAACCCTAGTCATAAACTCTAAGGTTACCTTATCTTCTCAAATCATGTAGCCAAAAACCTAAATATGTTGAGAAGAGTAAAACAGATTAATGAATTTATTTCATCGTAAAACCTAACGTTATTAAAAAGCCTCCTCTAAAACCTAATTAGTATTAGGTTTTACATTAATGTTACATTGCGCACAATGATAAAGAAAGCTCTCTGGCTCATTGCATAACAATTAATCTTCTTTTTAGCCATCGGGCCGACTAGCAAATCCAAGGCTCACAGGATTGATTGTATCTTGATATGCTCCTCTCCTATCACGATAAATTGAAAAACCTCCAGAAATCCATTTCTGTCAGAACATAGCTTGACACCCAAAAATTTACTGATTTTAATGTGATTTTGAAGAGAGTTTGTGAGCTAATGATATCTTACTCTCAATTGCAGGCACGCCTACGTGATTAGGTATGTCCTGGCAATTGGGTTCATGAGGAATGAGGTTTCTCAGCCACACGGGCGGTTACAGAGATCAGCGGCGCCGCCGCAGGGATGATTTCCCATTGATATAATTTGAGCTTCATTCCCATAAACCTCTTGTGATGCACTAATAGCGAATAAATTTATTCATCAAGGGAAGCTAACAAAGGCGGAACCCTAGGTAGTTGCTATATGGTACGCTGCATTGAGCAATGTGAACAAACGATCATGGGGCAGTGACGAATGTGATGAATTTTAAGGAATGGCCAATAGAAAAATTACATTTTTTTATATAAATTTATGCAAATGGTACAAAGTCACATTTAAATGTACTTTTATTTTCACTCATCCTTATTATTATGTTTTTCGAAAATTAATATAAAGTATGCTTAAATATTGGATTTAGACCTGCAAAGAAACTATTATTGACAACTTTAATCTATGGAAGAATATCTCAACTCGAAAGATTAAAATTTGGCTAAATTAAAGAAAATTTAATTAATTTTTAATATTAAAATACGTTTTATTTAATAGAAATATAGTAATAATTTATGAGTTAAAATATGGAACAAAGAAAATCCAAATTTCTTATGTGCAAGTCCTTAAAAATCTTTATTAAAAATTTCGGAAAAAATTGACAAACTATAATAAAAAAGACGAAAATAATGAAATAGTGAAACTAAGTTTAATAGGTTTAACCTTAGAACATATTTTTTTTCCAAATTGCTTTCTAATCTCTTTCACACCAAAACACACACACACACATATAATATATATATATATATAATTTATTTAAAAATCACTATAGGTTTCATCTTAATAGATAAGGTCTGGAAGAAGAAATCAAATCCCTTCACTGAGCAAACAATTTTAAAAGTGTAAACATTGACAAAAAAATACATCCCTTATTTTTGAATAGATCACAAATGAATTTGTAGAGCTTCTCTCTTTCTATATATATATAATATATATATAATTCAACTTGATTATTCCTATTTAATTTAATTTTGAATACTATAGAAGGTACATAATTTAAGCTTATAGGTCCTAAAATATTTTTTGAATTTCAGGGAAAATTGATATAATATATACATATATACATATGGGAAAAGACCAAAATATAAAATTATTAAACTACTTCAAACATTTTAACCATAAAAACTTATTTTTTTCAATTGCTTTATATGACATATATAATTTTTCATAAACAACATATAATATATAAGGAGTTGACATTAAAATATTTCATATAGCAGGTGTATTAAGAAATTTTATCAATGAGTTACATTATCCATATTAAAATAGTTTTCTTTGTTACTATTATATTTTGAGTATAGACTAATATATTTAAATCTTGTATATAAAAATATTTTATTGATGAATTCACATTGCAATTCCGGGTATTATTATGAGATAATTTTAAATGCGACATATTAATTGTAAATTAAGAAATTTAAGTGAATTACACATCCCTCTATTATTTCTTATTGCAGTTATATTTTTTTATTTGTAATTTTTAATTTTTAATTATTTTTTGTTACATTGAATATTTTACTGTATTTAACATTTTTATGTTAGGTAATGTGAATCATGAAATGATTTTCCTACCTCATATATGGCTTGAGTAATGGCAACCTCTAGGCATTTAAGCTATCAAAAAACATTAAATATTTACTATATTTAACATCTTTTTGCTAGGTAAGGTGAATCATGAAATGGCTCTCCTGCCTAAGCTATGGCTTGAATAATCACGACCTCTAGGAATCTAAGCTATTAAAATCAGGGATCACACAGGAGATACCAACCCTTAGCATGACTGGATTTTCTCCCATGGAGTTTAGAATTGGTAACCCTTTTACCAAGAAGTGTGAGCTTTATTATATACAACATTGAAATATATATATTTTTTTAACATTTCTTTTTCTATATATAGATATGTATGTGGACATCTAAATAATTTTATTTGTGACTAAGAGTGAGTGAAATATTTTACCACATTAGTTATAATATCAACAAAAAATGGCATGACCATAGTGAAATTGAAGGATTGATGTATTATAATGCATTTAATTAAAACTAACCAAGTATACACATTCATTTTCTTGTTTTATTATAGAAGACATTATTTCTGTATTTAGAGAATATTTAATTTTAATTTTAAAAGGAACATATGCCAACTCCAATTAAACATGGAAAATATCAAACATCACCCTCATAATGAGTTGTAGAAGATGCCTCTCAGAACAAAATATAAAAATTTCACATGAATGAAAAAATAAAAATAAAATTATTATTCTGCGATGGGTTGTGCTCATCTTAAATATCACTACCATGTCTTGTGCTCATCTTAAATGTCTTTAACCTTATGCGTTATATTTTTTTGGAGGTGATGTTATGATGTGTGGTATGCAATGAGGTAGTACCCGTGCATAGGTTTCGAAGTTGGACGCCAATTTTTTTATTTTGAGTAGACCTGTTCATGGTTGGATTAACCCATTTGTGGTATGGCAGACTCATCCATGATTTTATGCATGATGGTTTTTCCCATCATATTTGTAGATTTAGTCAAGAGATATAGGTTTAGAAGCCAGACCCACTTGTGGTATGCAGACTCATCCATGGTTTTTTGAAATTTATAGTATTTTGAAATTAACAAACCTTAAAATTTAATAAATATAATTACTGTACAAATTTTAAAGTATCTTGTTAAAAAAATATAATTATAAAATTACCTCTAATTTTTTTATTAAGTATGAATTAATAATTTTTTTTATTTTATTTTTTTTAAAATTATAAATATTAATTATTAAAAATTAATATAATTAAATTATTAAAGAATTAAATTTTAATTAGTTTAAACTTTTATATCCTAATTCATCGAATCCCAAATCCTATAGATTTCTCTTACAAATCAACCGGTTTTACCTAAATTCAATATTATTAACAACAATATTGGTTTTTACATTCTTCTCGTATTTTAAAAAAGAGATGGCAATCACTAATATAGAGAGTTAACGAATTCTAATGATAGGCACAATGTAGAAACATGGCTAAACTTTCTTTTATAAAATTGAAATGATAAAACAAATGATAGAAAAAGTTATCTATAAATATATAATTAAATGTCTTATCTTTTATTTCTTCAATGGGATTAAAATGCTAAAACACCAAACCACAAGATAATTGAACACCATTGGCTCAATGGTGACTCGAAATGTCAAAAGCTATCCCATCATTTTTTTTTGAAGTGGAATCCCTTGTCTTTATTGGTAAATATTTATATTGTGTCCCATGAAAAAGCATCTTCTCCATTTTAGGCTAAAGGAAAAAGCTATCTATAAATATATAATTAAATGTCTTATCTTTTTCTCCAATAGGATTAAAATGCTAAAACACCAACCACAAGATAATTGAACACCATTGGCTCAATAGTGACCCTAAATGTCAAAAGCTGTCCCATCATTCTTTTTGTAGTGGAATCCCTTGTCTTTATTGGTAAATCATTTATATTGTGTCCCATGAAAATGCATCTTCTCCATTTTAGGCTGAAGGATAAAGTTTGTGACTGCTTTTCATTTATGATTTTGAAATGACTAACCGCCATGCAACATATCCCTTGCCTTGATTGGCAAACTAAACGAATTTCTCCGTTTTAGCTCCCTTCGATAAAGTTTATAATTTTATGATATGAAAAAGTATCTTCTCCCTCATAAAAGTTTATGATTGGTTTTCGTTTATGAATTTATTGCCTTTCGGATAAAGCTCTCGGGTAATTTTGAATGTATTTGGGGGATTGATGTCACGTGATTGCTAAACAAACTAAATAATATTATGAATACATGTAAATATAAACTAAATAATATTATGAATACATGTAAATATAAAAGAGTTGGTTATAATTAGATGGGTCTTTTTTCCTTTTTTGAAAATTTGTTTCAAATGTTTTGATATGAAAAGTTATCAAAACATTTCCAAATTTCCAAATTGTGGTGGCATATTTTTATAAGTGTGGGAATAATTTGGAATTAGTAGATGTGATAAATAGCAATTGAGGAATAAGGAATAAGTTTTTTTAAATGAGAGTTGCGGAAAGTTTTTATTTTAATTTAAAGTGGATGAAGATTTATTGATTTTTATTTTTATTTTTTTAATTGGTGGTTTCAATTGATTTTTAAGGGAATATGTTCAGTGTATGCTTAGTTTTAGTACTTATTCAAGGTTGTAGTTTGTTGTAAAGTTGGTTATGTTGCATTGACTTTTAATAAATTATAAAAATTAGATTTGTGCCAAGTGGCTCCCCACCCACCAATTTCTTAGGGATTTGAGATTATTCCAATTCTAATAAGTTCCTAATTATTATTTATAACATTCATTTACATATAAGCAAATTTTATTTAGCAAAATGGTCCATTACTTTTAATAAATTAAAAAATGATATATATTTGTGCCAAGTGGGCTCCCCACCAACTAATGTTCCCTAAGGGAAATCCGATAAATGCTAATTCTAATAAATTTCCTCCATGATAATTTCTTCATTATATTTATAAACATTCCATTTATAATAAGGAAATTTATTTAACAAATGGTCAATTTACAATAAGAATATGTAATTTTTTTTTTTCCACAAATTAAAAATTGACCTGCAAACTTTTTGATATATAATTAATCAATAAATGTATATATTATTAAGACATTTTTATGATTATAAATATTTTTTTGGTTATAGTTAATAAACCTCCCACTATATTTTTAATGTAATTATATTAATTAATATAAATCCCGTTATTATGAAAAAGCTTCAACCTCCCACTATATTTTTAATGTAATTATATTAATTAATATAAATCCGGTTATTATGAAAAAGCTTCGGCCCATTACATAACATTTAATTGGTGAATGTAAAAGTTTTGCCAACAAGCAATTTCCTTTCTCATGCATAATACATAGTTCATTTATTTTTGGTGTTTTTAATGAGTAGGGTGAGCCAATAATTCGTTGAGAGGTCTACTATTAAAATATGGCGGCTATGCAAGCTCGTAATTTCATTCGTGTATATATATATATATATATATTATAATATAATAACTATATAAAGTATATTATATATTTAAATATTTAATATTTTACACGTTTAAATATAGAAAGTTTATAACAAATTTCAATAATTTATATTGAAAGATTAAAAATTAGTTAATATTAAAGATATTTTTTAAATATTATAAATTTATTTTTTCTCAATATATTTGAGTATTGTTATTGAGTTATAAATATATTTAGATATTGCACATGCAATAAAATTTATAAATAAATATAGATGATTATTATGATTATCATAATAATGAATACATATTAGTATAATTATTCAAATCTCATATTTAAATAGCTTACTATTCTCATCCCATCCATCCATAATGGTATATTTGTTTTTTTTTTTCCGCAGATCCCTGGCGAGTTGGGGCGATCTACTAAGAGTTAATAATTTCTTCTAGTTTCACAGTCCAGATCTCTTCTCTGTTGTGAAGAGAGTTGAGGGGGCTAGGGTGCGACTGCCTTATCTGTGGCTAAGGTTCTACAGAAGTAAAATATGGCCCTGGGCTTCGCGAAAATAGTTGTTGGCTCAATTCCATCCGCTTCTGGAGGGCAAGCTCCTGCCCATATCGTCAGTGAAACCCCAACTCCCACTGTCCAAGTGGTCCAAGCCTCACTCGATGAGGCTTTGAAGTTTTCTGAAAGTGCCTTAATCTGTCGGTTGAATGGTTTTTGGTCGCGGCTTACAGCTCTCCACAATTGGATCTCAAAGGTATGGAAGCCTATCATTTCTGATGAAATTAATATCTACCCCTCTACTAGGGGTTTCTTTATAGTAGATTTTGAAAATCCTGAAAGCAGACAATGTATTCTAGATTCCAGCCCTTGGTTTTGGGAAAACTCAGGCCTATTCATGAACCCATGGAACCCATCATTCGATCCTTCAACAGCGGTCATAACCTCAGCACCAGTTTGGGTGAGACTGCCAAGCTTACCCTTGCATCTCTGGAATCTCTCTTCGCTAAAAGGCATTGGAAATGCAATTGGGAAATTTTACTGCAGGTGCCCAGAAATAGAGGAATATGCCAGAACCACCTATGTATACATTTGTGTGGAAATGGACTTCAGCGTCGGATTCCTAGCGGAAATAAACCTAACAAGTAAAGACTATGTGTGGAGCCAGAAGCTCGATTATGAAAGTGTCCTCTTCCGATGTCGATCCTGCTTTGAGACAGGCCATCTAGCCAAAAATTGCCCAAAAGCCTCCTAGAAAAATTCTGCTAGAAAAACCCACCACAGATCTACATGGCGGGAAGGAGCACAAAAATAACACTACACTGTCATCAAAGAATAATACTCAAGAGAAAACTCTGAATCACAAGAAATCTAGCAAGAAAGAAACAACTCTCAAGACAAGTAGAGAGAAAGCCCCACCCAACAACAAAAAAGTTAACTCGACAACCCCTCAAGCATCAACAGTTATAAGGATTCAGATACTGCAAAAAATAAATCTTCATTTAACAGCAAAACAGATCTCCTAGACCAAACTTATTCTCCGACTATCTTCAAAAGGACGAACACAATAGATCACGGCGCTAAGACGCCAATGTCCCAAGAACTAGAAGAGATGAAAGAGATGCAAGATAAAGTAAGTTGGCAGACCGTAGAGAAAAAAAAGAAAGCTACAACGTCAATCTCGCCAAGAAAGACGAGGAGCCAGACAATTAAAAACTAATAAATTTATAGGTCCGATAGACCAATTTGGTCTCAGTGGATGGTAACCACTATCATCATCATCATCATCATCATCATCATCATCATCATCATCATCATCATCATCATCATCATTCTTATGATTTAATTTTTAATTTTTTAAATTAGAATTATGGTATAAAATTTATTTTAATAATTTTTGAATTATAATAGTTGAAAAGTATGTTATCAATATATATAATATATATATATATATATGTAATAAATTGATTTTAACATTACAACTTGGAGATCAAATTGTTGTATAAGATTTTTCATATTTGTGAGAAAAGAGATGCTTTCAACATATGAACTTTGAAGAGACAACATATGTTCTTAACCATTAAGCTCACTGAAGTTGTAATATTTAATCACTATTTCTAACATTTATATCTTTCTAAAATTATTTTTATTGCATAAATGTTTATTTATATATCTCTATTGTAATATCCTCTTAAAATGTACTAGAATTTATATTTTAAATTTTCATTAAAATAAAATTTTAATGTTCATGTCTAGGTTGACGGGACAACTTATAGTTTCTTTTGTTTTCTTTGTTTTTAAATAAACTTTATCAACTATCCTCAAAATCAATATACCATCCCTTGGATGAAGTGTAATGATGTGAATAAACCTTGAGAAGGGTTTCCATCATTCGGACATAACCCACATTTCATCATGTGTCTTGAGAAGTGAGGAGACAAGTGTCCATCCCACAACTATTCCATTGCACACAAATAATGATGGGAACATAAATAATAAGTATTATAGCATATTTTTCCACTGTTTTCCATTAGATTCTTATATTGGCTTGGGTATATCCATTTTCCCTTGTAGGCCCATCCTTATCTTAAAAAAAAAATTCAAAATCCATATGTGATCTACCTTTTTAAGATAAGTATAGGTCTACAAGGAAAAATAGATCCTCCTATGCCAACATAAGCATCGAATGGACAATAGTGGAAAAAGATACTATAACAAGAAGGTTGATTTTAAGTGTGAAAATGGAAAGTAATTCTCAGGAATGGAAACAATGTTAGGATATTCTGACACATAGGAAATAGTTGAGTATAACTTGATCTAGTGTAGAGTCAGGTAAAGTGTGTTTCTTTACTATGTACTTTTGTAACTTACAATCTGACGGTCACGATATATAGTGATCCAACGGTTCATTCTCTCCTTGGTATTACCGACACTTGATCCGTGGCTTAACACCCATTAGTCCATGATCTCTATTTAAAGAGCATGGAGGGTCATTTGTAGGGTAATCGTTCATGAGAGA
>APFE031573170.1:0-20577 GCA_000404065.3 Pinus taeda
CCCGGCTCTCCCTTCTCTCTTCGTTTCACTGAGTCGTTTGAGGGCGTGTTGTGAACTCGTTCAGGCGGGTCGTTCAGGTGAACTCGTTCAGGCAGGTCGGGTGAGGGCGCACTGGGGCGAACGAGCCCGTATTTCGAAAAATGCTAACTTGTGACCCGAGGTTGGCTTTGTGCACGTTCATGTAGCTCATTTGCGCGGATCTCCGTTGTCCCTTCGTTTCGGTGAGTCGTTTGAGGGCATGCATGTGAACTTGTTCGGGAAGATCATTCGGGTGAACTCGTTTAAGCGGGTCGGGCGAGGGCGTACCCGGGCGAACGAGCCTGTATCAAAAAATGCTAAATTGTGACCCGAGGTTGGATTTGTGCACGTTCGTGCAGCTCGTTTGCCCGACTCTCCCTTGTCCCTTCGTTTCGGCGAGTCGTTTGAGGAAGTGCGTGTGAACTCGTTCGGGCGGGTCGTTCGGGTGAACTCGTTTAGGCGGGTCAGGAGAGGGCACACCCAGGCGAACGAGCCTGTATCAAAAAATGCTAAGTTGTGACTTGAGGTTGGCTTTGTGCACGTTCGTGTAGCTCGTTTGCCCGACTCTCCCTTGTCCCTTCGTTTGGGTGAGTCGTTTGAGGGCGTGCGTGTGAACTCGTTCGGGCAGGTCGGGCGAGGGCGTGCGTGTGAACTCGTTCGGGCGGGTCGGGCGAGGGCGTCCGTGCGAACTCGTTCAGGCGGGTCGTTCGGGAGGGTCGGGCGAGGGCGTCCGTGTGAACTCGTTCGGGCGGGTCATTCGGTCGGGTCGGGCGAGGGCGTCCGTGTGAACTCGTTCGGGCGGGTCGGGCGAGGGCGCACCCGGGCGAACGAGCCCGTATCAAAAAATGCTACGTTGTGACTCGAGGTTGGCTTTGTGCACATTCGTGCAGCTCGTTTGCCTGGCTCTCCCTTGTCCCTTCGTTTGGGTGAGTCGTTTGAGAGCGTGTGCGTGCGAACCCGTTCGGGCGGTTCGTTCGGGTGAACTCGTTCAGGCGGGTCGGGCGAGGGCGCACCCGGGCGAACGAGCCCGTATCAAAAAATGCTAAGTTGTGACCCGAGGTTGGCTTTGTGCACGTTCGTGCAGCTCGTTTTCCCGGCTCTCCCTTGTCCCTTCGTTTGGGTGAGTCGTTTGAGGGCGTGCGTGCGAACTCGTTCGGGTGAACTCGTTTAGCCGGGTCCGGCGAGGGCGCACCTGGGCGAACTAGCCCGTGTCAAAAAATGCTAAGTTGTGACCCGAGGTTGGCTTTGTGCACGTTCGTGCAGCTCGTTTGCCCGGCTCTCCCGTGTTGGTTTGCACCTTGTGGCTTGTATAGGAGGTGGGTATGGTTGAGTAGACAAGCATATTGATTCAATCAGCCAACAACGATTGTGCTAAATTGCAACACTATTACCTTGTGGACCCTAGGATTTTGGGTGTTCAATATGTTTAGATATGCTTAGTTTTATTTTCTGAATTTCTATTACTCGTAGTAGAAGTACATCTAGTCTAGAAAATTTATATATTTGTTAGATATAACACTAATATAATTGGACTCGAACTAAGTTGCACGACAAGTTCATACCTTGAAACACTCTAGTTCAAATTTTCTTAGAAATATAATGTTTTATTGTGTATCTAGTGCAAATGGCTTGTTGCATTGAACATGATACATGAAACAGAAAATGGACTCTTTCGTTTTATATAATAGTCTTAAACAAATGTGTGTTTCTTATTATGCTTAATTATTGTGTTCGACTGTTTAGTTTAACTTATATAATCATTCTAATATAGTTTAACTTATATAATCATTCTAATATCTTATTTTGTATTTGTTGTAGATGGTTTGTTTTGATGAGCACAGGCAAGAGGAATAGACAATAGAGTGTTCAACGTTATAAATCAAACTCTAGGGGAGGTTCCTTTCCTATTATGAATAATTATTGGTTTTGAAATATGCTTCCAATTACTAATTGTATGTATAATATTGGTTTTGAAATATGCTTGCCATTACTAATTGTGTGTATATTTTAACCTTATTCAACCCAATTTATTTATTTATTTATTTTTTTTTTTTACTACCTTTCAGGAGAGGAGAGCATATTGCAGGAGAGATGATGTGTAACGGGGATATTTGCAATTTTTCTTTGTTCTTGTTTGCATGCTTTGTTTTCTGAGTTTGAGCATGGCCATGCTTTGCGTTGTATTTTTTATGTGGTTGGACTTTGCTTCATTTGTTAGGTGTGTTGTACTTGTTTTCCTTTTATTTTATTTTTTTATTTTTTTAGTTTGGTCTTGGTTTCATTTGTGGGTGTGGAAAAGGAAATGAAGGAAGAAGAATGGAAGGTGATGACTCCGCCACCATCGGAGAGTCAAATCCCAACGGATGGCGTCAGCAGTGCACAGACTAATAAATAAAAGCTTTGAAATTACTTGTAAACCAGTTTCGATTTTTGTGTTGCCGTAATGCTTGCCAAACCCGCCATTTTGCTCGGCATCATTGTGTCATCTCCATTCTTCATCCATCGTCTACAACTTCGCTATGGAGCTTCCAACCGCCATGGGAAAAACAATAAATCTATGCTTAAGTCTGCAACACACAGGTTCATTTGGGTGATGTACTATTTTGAAGCTTTTGTCCATAGAAAAATATATTGTCGTGCGTTGATTGAGGTTCGGTGTACCTGACATTTGTGTTTGTTTTTGTTTATAGTACCAACTTCATTCTCTTTTAATAAATGACCGTTTGAGGCCATAAACTCTTAATAAATTTTTCCTAATGGACTGGCGCAAGTTTACATGTGTATTAATTTGATTAAAGTCACATCGATGAAACTTTTCGAATGGACTGAAATACGCTATACGAAAATCTAATATAATATTGTATAGATGCAACTCCGATGTAGGATTTTCTTTTAATATGAGCTAGGTTATATTATAATTCTGAAAGAGAGGAAAAGTTAACATTATTTATAATTTAATGATTAAATTGAGAAACTTATTTTTTTTGTTTACCAAGAGTGGTACTTGATCATGAATATAGGAGTTGGAATTTTGGATAGTTATTCACTGACATAATCCTGGTAGTAATTTAAGTAAAAGCAATTTTAAATGCGGGATAGAAGTTGTACAATGATCAATATAGTTTTGCACACTTATAATTCCATACAATTATATGAACACAATCATATGAACATGATCTATGGTCCTATAGTTGTATTGGCAAATTTATACAATAATGTGGATGGTTTGTATAATTGTTTTTATAATTTATATCAAGAAGATTGAGCTACACGTTTTTGTATGAGGATCATCCTTCTCACTCACCCTACAAAGAATTACAATCATATGAGCATGATGTATGGTCATATAGACATGGTCTTATAGTTGTATTGGCAAATTTAGACAATAATGTGGATGATTTATATAATTGTTTTTATTCTTCATATCAAGAAGATTGAGCAACACGTTTTTGTGTGAGGATCATCTTTCTCACTGAGCTTACAAAGAATTCAGATTTGTTTATGTGTGAAAGTCATGTGAGGATCATCCTTCTCACTCACCCTACAAAGAATTACAATCATATGAACATGATGTATGGTCATATAGACATGGTCTTATAGTTGTATTGGCAAATTTAGACAATAATGTGGATGATTTATATAATTGTTTTTATTCTTCATATCAAGAAGATTGAGCAACACGTTTTTGTGCGAGGATCATCTTTCTCACTGAGCTTACAAAGAATTCAGATTTGTTTATGTGTGAAAGTCATGTGGGAAGATATGATAAATACCCTACTTATATTCTTAAATTTTCTAGAAACAATGCACCAAAAATAAAATCTTTAAATATTTATAATAAATACAAAATTTATATTTATTTTTAATATATACATTTTATATATCAATTCTTTATCAAAAAAATACATTATTCATTCTTGTAAATAATTTTGATTTTTTTTAATTTCTTAAGAATATTATTTTCACACATAAGCCCATGTCATTTTTGCACAATAAACAAAAGTGACATGGTGACAATGTGCAAAAAAAAGAGGAGTCATGATATTGTGAGCACATGGCCCTTGTTTTGTAATGTAACTTAATGGTTAAATACACATAATGTTGGTTCTAATTCATTGATATGGTTATTTTATTTATTATTTTTCAATGTATTTTTTAAGCTACTATATTAGTCAAAAAAAATATTTATTAAAAAATATCATTATTATTTTGATAAATGATTAATTTTTTTTTAGATTTTTATATATTAGTTAAGTTTTATTTATTAAACTTTGAATCAGGGTGTCTATACAGTAGAGGGATAAATTAATCGCCCTCGTGATTAACGCGTCCAAAGCATTCACTATGAGGGAATGACAATGCCTCAAGCATGCCCCTTTGTCTGTACATAATCTGAGAGATCGCGATGGTGGCAAGCTCCTCTCAACTCAGCATTTATGGCCCATCAAGTTCTGTTACACACCTCCACCTAATGGCAGTAATGACTTGCCTATACAAAATGTTAAGAATGCCAAAACCATGGGCAACAGAAGGTAGAAACATTATTTACAACATCCCTTCACAGTGGTTATAGTGAGGGAGTGCGGCAGGCCTCATTAGGGAAGCAGCGGTAGAGGTAGGCCGCCTCTCCCTCCCTGGCACATCTAAGGCACTGAACAATTTGATGATTACATCCCCCATTGTTATCGACGCCTAATTGCAGACCTGGAAGCCCGAGAGATGGGAATCACCAACGATAATGTATAGTCTCTCCGCAATCTACAGGGTCACCACCTCATAGACCAATAAGATGCTACTATGGTATTAGAGGGTTAAGATGCTACTATGGTATTAGAGGGATGTGTTTGGGACCTATACTTTTCACATTCAACATGCCCAAGCTGGGCTGCAAGCCATCGTTGGTGCTTCAACTCTAGCATACTTCCTTGTTTGCAAACAACTCCTCTTCACAGAGCCCTATGGATTCTACCTCGCAAGATACGAGGCCCTATAGGCAGCATATGCTTCACACTTAGGGCCAATCCTCATCTAGGCCTCGAAAACAACGCAGTACCATGGAGAACATTCTTGCGGATCCTGGAACATCTGGTAGTAAAGAAGCTCATACAAGTGTCCCAAGCGGCATCATCCATCCTCTGCCTACAATGCACCAACCATCAGTTAGGCACTCATTGCCTATAATGCGTCATCTTCTAGTTGGGCAACCTCCACCAACTGAGCACCCTCCACCGATGATGAGGACTACTACAGACCAATGCCTATGGAATGGGAAGATACTCCTTAGCTCAAGCATCGCAAGGATAACCCCAGGAAGTAGCACTTGGCATTGCTTAGGCTTCCATTGCGACTAAGATCATTTTGAGGCTTTTTCCCTTCTATTGTTTTTTTTATGATATAAATTATACAAGTGGTCATCTAATTTCCCTCACAATGGCATATAGTCCTCCCTGCCACAATTTTGTGACAACTAGCCTATTTTGCTTATGGCGCAATCTTGTATATGGCTAGCCAAATCCCTCCAAACATGTAATCTTTATACATTTTCTACAATGCGAAGATGTCTAACTTCATATATATATATACACACATAGTTTTGTGACAACTAGCTTATTTTGCTTATGACACAATCTTGTATATGGCTAGCCAAATCCCTCAAAGCATGCAAACTTTGTACATTTTCTACAATACAAAGATGTCTAACTTATATATATATATATAAAGTAAAGTGAACCACTTAACAAAGAGAATTTAATTAGATTCACATAAAATTTAAGCATATTTTTTTCTCTTATAAACATGTCAACTATCTTAGGGAAGTAATGGAACTGAAGACGTGGAAGTGAGTAGCTAAGATTTTATAGTGGTTGTTGTTCATCCCCTTTATGTCGATCATTTTTATTGTAGATCAGGGTTTCATTTGTGGTTGGGTGCAGATTTTTTCAATTTTCATGATAGCTTTGGATTTTTTCCATTAAATCAGGGTTTGTCTTGATTTGCAGTTGGCTCAATTTACTATTAGCTCGGTAATTATTTTCTTGTTCCATGTGTTCCCAACTTATTGGGGTCTTTCATGTTGTCAGACTACGATCTAGTGTTGTTTCTCCAAATCTTGAGTGACTAAGACCATTGCTTGTTCAATGGGTCTCCAAAGCAGATTTGTTGAAAAGGATGAATCAATTCTCTCCCTTGATTTGGGAACTTTCTCCTCTGAGAAGAATAATGTGACTACATTGAAGGAAACATGATTAATTGGTAAGTATATTGGCCCTTGCCCTAACTATAATTATGTTTTAGAATGGGTCTCTATTAATTGGGTAAATTGGGAGCTTGTTAGTATTTTCTATCATGGAAGTAGTTATTATACTTTCCTTTTTTAAAACAAGGAGGATAGAGATCAAATATACAAATATTGATATTTTTTCATGGACACTATAGGAATGTTTATCACCCATTGATCTCTAGATTTCAACCCCATGATGGAAATTTCTTCTACACCTGCATGGATTAGATTGTCATATATTCCCCTTCTTTGCTAGGGTGAAGGTATTTTCAAGGCTATATGATTTGTGAACTGTCACGGATATTCCACTAGACAATTCATTATAGCAAATTCGATAATAATATATTAAAATTATGAAATTTTACACTATTAGAGTTTTATTAAACTTATAGATATGTAAATTTCATTGTAACTAGTACCTGCATGCAAATGGAAATTACGCAGAAAAGTAAAGAACGACAAAATAGGTTCACGCACACACACACATAAGACATGGGATATGCTATGGGAAACCCTTTCGAGAGAAAACCCAGCTGGAAGGTGAGGTCGCTTCGCTCTCTTTCTTTGTCTAGAAAATAAGGTTGCAGGTACAAAGAAATAATGCATGTGGTATGTGGGCTACTACAGTGCACAAATCATCTATGTTTGCTCTATCTCCTATCTCTCTTGGCTATCTTTGCTCAACTATGGAACAAAATGCTCTCGAAAGAATGGAATGTTTCTTCCTCCTAGTGCCTCGGTTATAACGCAACCCAATAGCCTACTAGTGGTTAAGTTTGACTACATTAACTCTTAACTAGAGTTACAATATAGACTCTTCTAGAGTCTTTTACATCAAAAACATGTGGCTAGCCCCTTTTCCATGAATAATGGAGGCTGATGCGGCATCCTCTTGAACTATATGTGTGAAAACAGGAAGGTCAACTTCTAAGTGGCATAACTTTTGCGTACAAACTTTGATTGATGCACTTTTTTCATTGTAGGAAATATCTTTGTGTGTAGAATAACATGAAAAAACGTTGTGCTAAAGCAAAAAAGTTTTACCCCCAAAAAAACATCGTTTGATGCCTCAAAATGCTCCTAGAATGTTTCAAACCCCGTTTTTCCAAACTCAGTCTCGCGAGTAAAAATGGTCATGTGAGTTGATTACTCCACTCTTTTCCACTATGAATGCATCGATATGTATGAAAAACAATATAATGATCCAATTCATATCACTATAGGATATAAATTGGGCTGATTTATTTATACTGGTGTAGATAAGGAGAATATCTTCTCTTATGCCATCATTTACGTTGGGTTTTTCAAAAGGCCTTCCCAAGGTTATTCAACTTAACTTGGATAGTTGGTACCATCTCCAAAGCCCTAGATTATGAATAAGTTCCCTTTAAATGTAATTCTTGCCATGAGTATGGGAGCTTTGCAAAAAGTTGTCCTAAGGCTCCAACTTATCATCATTCTTCTAATCATTTATTGTCTTCTCGTACTAATGATGAGAAAGGAGCATTCAAACTAGTAACAAGAAAACACAAAAAGCAATTAACTAAGAGGAAACATGCTAGCAAGCATGAATCTCATCAACGTCCTCCCACCAATAATAGATATGAAGTTTTGAAGTTCTGAATGGTACAAAGTATGGGTGATGAGGCCCAAGTTGATAAATCATTCCTAGATTAAGTGTCTCCAAAGAATATTAATTCATTTGTTGAGGAAAAATTTGCATCCAACGATACTGACAAAATCCCTCTTACAGAAAAGAAAGAAGTTGCAACAGAGGATGAGGAGGAAATCAAACCCCACTCTTCTTCTCCTTCCTACTAAGATGTGTTAAAAAATAATATGTGTTCTTCCCCTCCTTTAAGTAGAATTTGGAAAAATTAAAACAAGAAAGCCCTGAAATTTGGTGTCGAGAACTCTCTTGCCTCCCGTGGGTCTAACAATGAGTCAATTTCTCTCAAATCTTAAAAATGTTTTGTTTTTGCATCATCATGTGCAAGAAATTTGTAAGAATCTACTCATGTTCTCAAGAAACGGCAGGTGCAAGCTTTAGGTGGTTTAGTATTGGATCTTTGCCCCTCTTCTTTTTTTGGGTGAATTATGAGTTTTAGCTCCTTTCTTTTTAGATTCGTGGAAGAAATCTTCTTTGTAGGAGTCACTTTGATGTACTTGTTGCATATTCCCAACGCAATTTTTTATTAATACAAACTCTCTCTCTCTCTCTCTCTCTATATATATATATATATATCGTTTGAGTAGTTGTAAGATGGGGCACTATTTTCTTTATTTTTATTTTAATAAGTGATAAATAACTGAGGAATTGAATTTGTAATATATTATTATAATAATTTTAAATTGTATTGTCAACATAACCTTGTATACAAAGAAAGAGGGACCTAGTCGACCTCTTCTCCCTTCATAATGGGAGATTGAAAAGCAACACCTAGCCATGAGACCATACCAATTATCAAAAACCACCATGGGACAAGAGACACGAGACTGGAAAGTAGAAACAAAATGACATAGAGAGGGGTGGGAGTCAAGGTCGAATGGGAGGGAAACCAAACGAAGGGACCATGGAAAATAAAGGTAAACACGAGAAGAAAAACTAAGAATATAAGAGTCCAAAAGGGGAGGCCATGTGGAAATGAAGACTACACTGAGGCTTAAAAACCAACTCAAAATCCCATATAATAAATCCCCACCAAGAATAGCAAGCCTAAAGAGGGAAAATAAAACCAAAATTGTATGAAATAGAAATTCCTATAAAACACTAATATCATCACATCTGTGACCGAGGAGAAGTTCAAGATGGAAAGGAAGAAAAATGTGAACTTGTGACTCCCTCTTTACAGTTGCAGTGCACCCGAAGTGGCATGTCCTAAGCTGACTAGATACCAGCTGAGAACAACTACCAACTCTACATGTAAGTCTAGCTGCATCCACCAACTAGCATTGGTTCACCTAATTCCTAAACTTTCCTTTCCTACGAATGGTAATTCTACAAAGGACAACAATTTCCCACTAGATCCGCATAAATGGAAACCCCCATGCAACTATATAAATTGTTGGTTGCCTTTCCTTATCAACATTCCCCGAATCAGTTTCATCATATGCCATTGTCCAAATTCATTCATGATTACCACCCATTGGCTCCTCAAGTTTACATGCAGGATGGGTTGTCCTTCTCTAGACTCCCATGCATCTACAACCATCGCCTTCAACCTCTCCCAGCACAACGCAGACTATGTCACAGTTGCAGGTGTACTATCAACCATGCAACTCTTCCTATTTTCATTAATTTCTTCACACTCATTTCAATTAGCGGTGGTTTCCCCACCGTATGAGCACCCTCCTTAGGGGATGAATAATTTAAAATTTAAAATTAATGCTATTATTTAAAAATTTAAACGAGAAAAAAATATTTAAATTTTATCTATTAATATTTTAAACTAATATTTTTATATCTTTATTTTATTTTTATTTTTATTATAACAATTAAAAAACTTTGTGTTGTGCACAATTTGGCTATGAGGAAGCTTTGGCAGTTGCTTTTCTCCCGATATCCTGCTTTGATTGGTTCCCATGACCCCTCTAAAGTCCTCTACAGGGGGGCCAACCCCCTCCTCCACCTAATCCAGCTCCAATCGCATTCTTGTCTGTTATTTCATATCTCAACCCAGCTTGTGATTACTCCTCTATTTCTAGATTTGTTAAACGATTAGACTCCATATATGAGATTGATCAACCCCTGACCATTCCTCGCAAGGCATCTCTCTCCCTTACTGAGCGAGGATTGGTCAAGCAATTCGTTAGTCTCTATCCTTCTCCAAAAGTTGTGCAAAAATAGCTAGAGAGAAAATGGTCTCAAAAAATCAAAGGAAAATTCTCGGCTCGCTTTTGCAGAAGAGGATACTTCACCTTCTATTTCAAATCCAAGGAAGATAGAGACTTAATCTTCAGGAATGGATTGTATTCCTTAGATTCGAGGGGTCTCCACTTGAATAGATGGACCCCAAGTTTTGATCCTAAACTTGATATCCCTAATGTTGTGCTAGTCTAGGTTTGTCTCCCTCACCTCCCCCTTCCCTCCTAAGGGGACGAATCAATAAGAACCACACTAAATGCTATCGAAAAATATATAGATCAGAGTGAACCAAAGGAGAACATGCGTGCATGCGCAAAGATCTATGTAGAAGTCAATCTGTCAAGAGGACTTCCTAAAGCAATGAAGCTTAGGGTTGATAACTGGATGCATATTCAATAACTAGACTATGAACAACTACCCTTCAAATGCAAAGTATGTCATGAAAATGGACACTTCACCAATAAATGTCCAAAACATTATGCATCTCAATCTTAAGAGGCTTGAGATGAACAATGGGAAACAATCAGACGTAAAAATAACAACCCCAACAAATATTCAAAACAACTCGAGCCTTCACACCCTCACCGTGCATCCTTTTCACCTTCTTCTTCAAATGCCAACCCCTTGCCTCAATCTAGGGACTCGATGCCCAACTCCTCTAATACCTTTGGAATTTTAGCCAATGGACTCATTCTCAGGGAAAGGGAAAGCATCGAAATAACCTCAAAACCAATCAAGGAGAGTCAAGGGCTCTACAACCCCTTTGTAAGGTAAATAATGAATCAAGTCTCTTGGAATTGCATAGGCCTTGGGAATGTTACAAAAATAAATGGAATAAAATAAATGATAAGATCAGGAATCCCATAGTCCTATTAATCCAAGAGACAAAGCAAGCAAGGAATAAATGACATCCATAATCAAGAAAATTTCCAATTATTTCAAAGAGGTAATAATCAACGCTCAAGGTGCAGTAGGAGGAATATGCATTGTGTGGAGTCACACAATTATGGACATCCAAAATATCCACAGAGATCAACACTGGATCAAGATAGATTTTCATAGGAAAGTAAGTGGAAAAACTTACACAATCTACAACATCTACACCCTTGTGCACTATAGAGACAAAGAGCAATGTTGGAACTCTCTAACAACCAAGATAAAAGCATATGGTGGCCATTTTGTTACACCAGGCGATGACTTCAACCTTGTTATGACCATTGAAAAAAAAGGTGGTTTGTACCTCTGTCATCCAAGTAGAGACAAGCTAGAAACTATTATGATTGATCACAACATTACAAATGTCAAATGAAAGAATGACATATTCATGTGGAGCAATAGACGAATAGGATTAGGCAATATCGAAGAAAGGTTGGACAAATTCATTATCTGTAGAAATTCCTTGCAAATTCAAACTATTATTTGTAATTTATTAAAACAATAGACTTGAATCTACTATACTCATCAACAGAAACAATTAAACAATCGCGAAATCACGAAGCATACAAGAGAAAGAATTAAGTCAACGCATTACACAATGATTTCCTGGAGAAAGCCACAACTTAAAACCCCTACTATCTGTAGATTGCATTATTTATAAAATATGAGAAGATTACAATGATTTTCTCAATCCTGAGCAACCTCTGCACTATCTCTATCTTTTCCATTACTTCCTAGACAAGCCTTGGCCAATACTTAACCATTTTTTGCTTGCCCAATTCCTTATTTTCTTGTGTTGTCTCTGTTTAGTCAATTTAGTGTGTCCTAAATTGCTACATTAATTATCAATCCGGGATTTGTAAACTGATGAAGTGCGGCGCACTATATGTGCAAGACAACCTCTTTCTTACTTTTTATCAATTTTATCTTGTTTTTGGGGGTTTTATCTTGGTTTGTCTCATAATGCAAATGATAATCCTATTCCTAAGTTTTAAGAATGCTTTCGAAGGCAAGTTTGGGTATATATTTTAAGGCAATTATGTCCTCTATAATGATTTCCATAACTTAACATTTCAGAAGGTCTTAAAACATACTAGTGATGAAATTAATACTTGAACAAAAATGAAAATGTGCTGCTATTCAAATCAAACAAATAATGAACTACTAATCATGAAATCATTATCTCTGCTGCCATTCTAAATACAGAAAGAAAAATGAGTTAAGCTACTGCACTCAACAAATCAAAAATTGCAAACTAATAAAAGTAAAATCAATTCACTTCATTCATAGTTCGATAGCTCGCCAAGTAGTCGAAGCTATGGCTCTAGAGATAACGTCAATGATATGAGGAATTTGATATCTAATTGCAGAAAAGTAAAGCTAAAATCAAATCACATCATTCATAGTCTGATAGCTCGCCAAGTAGTCTAAGCTATGGCTCTGGAGAAACATCAATGATATGATGGATTTGATATCTAAACTAACTGAAAAATAAAAAAAACAAAAAAAACAAACTGAAATCAAAGCATAACTGAAATTGAAAAGCTAAGAAAAACAAAGTCAGCAGAGAGGCTAATCTCATGTCACTAGTTATTGTAAAAATTGTATGAAAATGCCCGGGCCTATTCTATCCTGAAACACACACACATTGATCAGTGTTAGCAACAATATACAAAGCTTGAAAAATCATGTACAAGAATGAAATGTTAATATCATAACAAATGAAATATACACAGGTGGATAACTATGAAATATGTGCAATGGAAATAAGGAAACGACACATAAAAACTTTACAGAAATAAGGAAACGAAACCTCAGCCAGCAGGGGCCCTCTGCACAGCCTTGGTCAACAAGCTATCAGCCTAGAATTACGCTCACACAGTCATATATAACAGAGTCCGATTATATTGCAAAACAGAGGAAGAATCCTCTCGTTACAACAACAGGACCAGTTCACGGCATAGTACAAAGACTAACAACAAAACGACAACAAAAACTAACTAACTCTATGTGTTTGCAAACGCGTTATTTATAGGGAAAATTACATAACTGTTTTATTATGAAACAACTTCAACAGAGGACACGTAAAAAGACAACATCCATGAGTTTAGCATGATGGTTGCCGAGATCATTCAATCTATCAAAAGATGGTTGTTGGATCTACGTCGTGGAGGCAATCTACAGCTGTCAACATGACCCCAGGGATCTAGGAACGGCCTCGGACCCTTCACGTGTTGAAAAACAGAGACCTGTTGCCATAGGACTCCTTCATTTGACCACCGTTGACCACTGCTTTTCTTAATGAATCCGGCTAAACTAATAGGACCTGATCGATGTTCAGATCATTCATGAACTGCCCACGTGCCTTTTTTTGCTTGATGACACCTGCAACCTAGAGTTTAACAAAAACAATTGCAGAAAGTTGAATCAGCTGCGGAAAGTGGCTGCATTCCGCAGCTAATGAGCAAACTCTAATTCAAATAGCAAACACAAAACCATAGTTAGAAAACCACTTAAATGCTCTTTTAGAATCAATATGCAATGATCTTTGATAGCTTATGAGGTACTGGTGAGGGGAAAAAGTCTAGGAAAATGTGTAGGAGAGATGTAGTTTCAGGGCTCAACATACCTCCACTGTGAAGGTGTTGCATGTCCCCATGCAACCAAAACTTTGACCATCCTCCCTTCAGTTCATGTGTTCTGAGACCTCTGCTAACACATCCAGCCTTCTTCTCTTCTTTCTGGGTACCACTGTCATCCTAAGCTTTCTCATTAGGCACCTGAATTTCAGGTTGATAAGAGCTCTGCTCAACCTCCTGCTCTTTTTCTTCAATTTCCTATTCTTCTTCTGCCCAGCCCAAGATGCAACATGGTGTTGTCGTGAATAATTTTATCCAACCTGCTTTGTTCCTTCAATGTTTCATTTTCTCTTTTGATGTGTCTATTTAGGACCTCCAGTTCAAAAACTTCCTGTTTTAGCGATTGGATTAGAGCTTCCTGTGCTGCATTAGGCAAGGTAGATGAAGTGCCTGGATCTGTGGCAGTCTTCTCCAACGACTCGATATAGTCATACATTTCCTGCTGGTTTGGATCTATCTCAGGTGTAGTCTTTCTTGGGTTGTCCCCAAAATCTGGCCCAAGCCAATGAGTCTGAAATTAATCTTTGAAATCTTTGAACTTGCAATCAAATAGCAATGCCCAATCTCCTTCTTGAAACTTTTTCTCTTTGATGTATTTGTCATGCCACTTAGCTCTTTGATACTGAACTAGATTAGTTCTTAGGATTGCTTCTTGTCTGATCTCATCTAGTTCATTCAACTGCTCCATTCTATGCTTTTGGGCTTCTGATAGATCCATTCCCAACTGAACTGCCATCTTGAAAGTTTTAACTTGGAACTCAATGGGGAGCAGGACTTATTTCCCATAAACAAGTTCATAGGGAGAATGTCCTGTTGTATTCCTCCATGTGGTTCTGTAGGCCCATAAGGCTTCAGGAAGCTTTTCTGCCCAATCTCTTCTTGTGTAGATGAACAGTCTTGGTAATGATACCTTCAAGAACTTTGTTTGTAGACTCCACTTGAACATTTCCTTGCGGATGGTAAGGAGTAGATTTTCTGTGCTTGACTTTGTATTCTTCCATCAGCTTCTCCACCAGGTTGGATGTGAATTAACCTCCTTGATCTGTCACAATTTTCTTGGAACACCAAAGCGAGTAAAAATATCCTCATAAAGAAAACTAATAACTGAATGCTCAGTAGCAGAAAATAATGCTTTGGCTTCTACCCATTTAGTGACATAATCAGTACATACCAATATATACTTTCTTTGTTTAGATGGTGGGTTAATAGGTCCAATGAAGTCTAAAGCCCATTTTTTAAAGGGTTCGATGAGTACCTATGGCTGCAATGGCATTTCATTTGAAAGGGTAGGTTTCCCTACTCTTTGGCAGCTGTCACACCTTTTGACATATTATTTTGCATCTTTGAAGAGGGATGGCCAATAATATCCTAAAGAGAGGATTTTATAGACTGTCCTTTTGTCAGCAAAGTGTCCGCCGCATGGTTCATCATGGCATGCTTTGAGAATATCAGGCATTTCATCTTCCCTAACACATCTTCTGATCACAAAGTCTGGCCCTGTTTTAAACAATTCGTTAGAAATCCATGGATATTTTGAACTCTCCTGAATAATCTTTCTTCTTTCACCAAGAAATAAATGTGGAGGTAGTTTCCCTGTAACCAAATAGTTAGCTATATCTGCATACCAAGGCGTCTTAGTAGTTACTGCAAATAAATATTCATCAGGAAATTTGTCCTCTATAGGAGAATCTTCTTTAGTATTCTGAATCCTAGACAAGAAATCAGCTACTGTGTTTTGTTTCCCTGGTCTATCTAACAGAGTAATATTGAATTCCTGTAAAAGTAAGAGCCACCTTGTAACTCTGCCATTAGTAATGGGTTTGTTCATTAGATATCTAATTGCAAAATGATCAGTATGAATAAAAGTTTCATAGGCTGTTATATAATGTCTGAATTTATTGATTGTATGTACAATAGCTAAGAACTCTTTTCAAGTCACAGTATAGTTCAACTCAGTGGGAGTTAAATTTTTACTGGTATAGTAAATGGCATAAGGAACTAAATCTTTTTGTCCCAACACAACTCCTAGAGCTATATCTGAAGCATCTGTAGAAATATGGAAAGGAAGTTTCCAATTTGGTCCTCTCAAGATAGGCGTTTCAGATATTCTTGTTTTCAAAGTTTCAAATGCTGATTGGCAATCAAGATCCCATTTGAATTCACAGTCTTTTGTAAGCAGTTTGAAGAGTTGAGATGCTATTTTGGTGAAGTTTTCTGTAAATCTTCTATAGTATCCAGTAAATCCTAGAAAACTTCTAACATCTTTTTAACAATTTGGAATAGGTAACTTGGAGGTGACTTCAACTTTTGATTTATCAACTTTAATCCCATCCCCTGAAATATGATGTCCTAAAACAATACCTCCAGTAAACATCATAAAGCATTTTTCGTGGCTTAATGAAAGGTTTGTTTCTTTACATCTTATAAGGACTTTTTCCAAATTTTCTAATGCCTCTTCAAACGAATTACCATAAACTGTAAAATCATCCATATATACCTTTACACAATCATGGATTAGATCAGAAAAAAATTCCTAGTACTGCTCTTTGGAATGTTGCGGGTGCATTACATAATCCAAAAGGAAGCACTCGATAAGCAAAAGTTTCCCATGGACAAGTAAATGTGGTCTTATCCTGATCTTTAGGTGCTACCTGAATTTGATTATACCCACTAAAACCATCCAGAAATGAAAAGTACTTTTTGCCTGCTAATGTATCTAATACTTGATCGATAAAGGGCGAAGGAAAGTGATCCTTCAAAGTTACTTTATTCAATTCCCTGTAATCAATGCATACCCTCCAATTACCATTCTTTTAAGGTACTATAACCAAAGGAGAAACCCATCAGCTATCTGAAATTGGATAAATGAAGTTTACACTGAGTAGTTTTTGGAGCTCTTCTTTCACTATCTCCCTAAGATTTGGATTCATCCTTCTCTGAGGTTGTCTGATTGGTCTACTGTTTTCCTCGATATAGATACGATGGATGCAAGTCTTAGGGTCAAGACCTTTCATATCAGTATACTCCCATGCAAATGCAGTAGAATGTTTTTGAAAGATTTTGGTTAGCTCTTCCTGTTGTGACTTTTCCAAATTTTTGTTGATATTCAATGTTTTACCTGGAGAAATCTCAATGGTAGAACTACCGAACTCTTCTACAGAGTAAAGAGACATTTGTCTTGATGATAAATACTCAATGTCAGAATCTAACTGAAATTGTGTGTGGTCACATTCTGAAGATGTTTCAAAATTTTCTAATGTGTTCAGAATTTGACTATCTTCACTAATTTCAGAAATGGTAAAGGCAGGTTGTATATTGTCCTCATCATCGACCCATTCATTGTCTCCTACTTCTGTAATTGCTTTTGCTGGAGGATACAAATTGAATTTCTTTGTCGAACTACCATCATAAATGTACATATCCCCAGATCTACAACTAATGAAAGCATCAGCTGTGGCTAGCCAAGGTCTTCCTAAGATGAGTGGGTGCCCTCCTAAATTACTCTTGGGAGTCAAAATCATGAAATCTACTGGATATTCCCAAGAATCTAAGGAGACTGAAATATCTTCTAGTACACCATCTGGTTTGATTATTGATCTGTCTGCAAGTTGCAGTAAGGTGGGTGTAAAAAGAAGATTGGGAAGTTTAAGCTGTTCCATAGTCTGTCTACTCATAATGTTGATAGCAGCCCCTAATTCAATCAAAGTATTTGGAATTTCTATCCCATTTATATGTGTCTTGACAATTGGACTACTTGGATCCACATACTTCTGCATGGTAATTTTTCCCATCATGATATCTGCAATTTTTCCTACAAGGTGGATTCTTCTTGTATCTCTTGGTTTCCTTCCTGGTCTTTTAAGACTCAACTCCTTTATTGTTTTTGCTAGAATAAGAATCTCTCTAATGGCTTATAGCAAGGGAACCTTGATACAAACATTCTTTAATTCATCTAGGAAATCATAGTCAGGCAACAAGATTTGATTTTCCACCCCTTTATCAATTTGTAATCTTTTAGGGAAAGGAGGCATGGATGAAGATGCAGGTTGCTCAACTATAGGAGTTGTGGGGGTTGACTCTTTTTCTTTTTCTTTTTGAATGATTGGGTTTTGAAGAAATGCTTCCTCGGAACCTTTACTGACTTTAAGAGAATCCTCCTCAGAAGTACCTTGCTCTTCAACATCTATAGAAGGTTTTTCTAAAACTCTACCAGATCTGAGTTGAACATCATTAAGAGGAACAATCATATAAGTAGGAAATTGTTGTCCTTCTACCATGTAAGCATTCTGAGGATTTTCATTGTTAGGATTTGGCAATGGCTGAGCTGGTAGTCTATTTGTCTTTTGTCGAAATGGAAGCAAGAGTTGAGGATTTGGATTTTGTTGAGAAGGTTGTTGTTGTGGAAATGGCAATGAAAGTTGTGGGTTTTGATTTGGAAGTTGTGGATTTTGTTGATTTTGAAAAGATGGAAGATATTGATAAAATTGAGCAAATCTCCCATAAGGATTTTGCATCCCTTGTGCCCATGATTGATATGGATTTTGAGGTTGGGGCCAAGGTTGTTGCCAATAATTCCAATTTGGCGGGGGCTGAAAGTTCATAGGGTTGTTAAATCCTTGATTTTGTTGCCCCTGCCAAGGTCTTCTTGAAACAAAACAAAGGGACTCTACTGAATTTGGATCTTCTTGAAAGACAGCTTTGAGCCCAGGGATTGAAGGACAATGCTTGGTCTCATGACTTTCTGAGCAAATCATACATGTTTCTACAACTTTTGCATGCAAGGGGAATTCCCTTATAACATGTTTCTTCCTACATTTTGGACAAAAGATGGCCAAGGCATCAGCTTCTGTTTTCTACTTGTTTTGTATTTTAAGGGTGTCTAGTTGTTCACTAAGGCTCCCTAGAATATCAGTTTTGAATTCATCAAGCATTTCCCCTCGAGAGATGGACACATAGTTTTGCTATGTCACGAAGTGGAAGTTGAGAAATATCTCCTTCCCCATCATGTTTAAAATATCTATCCATTCATCTCTAATGGCTTTCAATAAAAGGAATTTCAAGGTTTCCTCGTCTAAATTACTCAGTTTTGCTCTCTTTAAGTTGTATTGAAATCTTTCAAGTAAATCCTTTAAGTTTTCATCTTCTTTTTGCATCATTTTAAATACCTCATGTTTATGATTGGTGGGCATGCAATAGTCTAGGTATCTATTTAAAAATGTTTGTTTCATATCATTCCAAGTCCTAATAGATTGGGTGAGTAACCCCATGAACCATTTCAAAGCAGCTCCCTTCAATGTTGAAGGAAAAAGTTTGAGTTTTTGAGAGTATTCCATGTAGTCATAGGTTCGGCACAAGACTTCAAACTCAAACAGAAATGTTTCAGGATCCTCACTTCGCAACCCTTAAAAGTTTGGGAGAACAGATGGTGAGATGTTTTTTTATTGTTGCATGGGTTTCCTCATCAACTATAGGGAATCCAAATGAGTTATCTCCTTCCCTATTTCCTCCATTATTACCTCTACCTCCACCATTGTTGCCTCCATTATTTCCTCTTCCTCAACCTCTACCCCCTCCTCCAAATCCATCTACTACTTCCTCTGTCATGATAGTTTCCTCAGAGTCTTCTAGTTCTTCTATCAAGGGTGGAGGAGAGAGTTTCTCCCTTTCCCTCTTCTTCAGGTGATTCTACTTCTTTGATTACAATATGTTCCCCTGTAGAAGTGAAGAAATGTTCTTCTCCTAGATCAGATTTAGTAGATAGTGTGGGAGAATCCTCTAATTTAGTTGCTGCTCTTTGAATTCTAGGAATCCTAAGGCTGGGAGTAGACGGAGATGAATCTTGTCTATGCCTTGAAGTAGCTGGAGTTGTGAAAATCGAACTCTTGTCCCTAGCTATAAACCTTCCCCTAGAATCTCTTGCTCTATGCATGTCATTTTTTATTATTTTTTATTTTTCGTTCAAGTCAGGCTAATAATTCTCTTTTTGATCCTCCAGAACACACTAGGTGCAAGAGGAGAGCATAATCAATAAATTATTGAACTAATAACTCTCTTTTCTGATCCTCCACATCACACTAGGTGCAAGAGGAGAGCATACTTCAAGAAGTTATCAATTTTTCCCTTCTCTTTTTTGTGTGTAAGAGATTGGCTACCTAGTTACACTTCTCCGGCAACGGCGCCAAAATGTTTAGTCAATTTAGTGTATCCTAAATTGCTACATTAATTATCAATCTGGGATTCATAAACTGATGAAGTGTGGCGTACTATATGTGCAAGACAAACTCTTTCTTACTTTTTATCAATTTCATCTTGTTTTTGGGGGTTTTATCTTGGTTTGTCTCCTAATGCAAATGATAATCCTATTCCTAAGTTTTAAGAATACTTTAGAAGGCAAGTTTGGGTATAGATTTTAAGGCAATTATGTCCTTTATAATGATTTTCATAACTTAACACTTCAGAAGGTCTTAAAACATACTAGTGATGAAATTAATACTTGAACAAAAATGAAAATGTGCTGCTATTCAAATCAAACAAATAATGAACTACTGATCATGAAATCATTATCTCAGCTGCTTATCTCAATACAGAAAGAAAAATAAGTTAAGCTACTACACTCAACAAATCAAAAACTGCAAACTAATAAAAGTAAAATCAATTCACTTCTTTCATAGTCTGATAGCTCGCCAAGTAGTCTAAGCTATCGCTATGGAAATAACGTCAATGATACGATGGATTTGATATCTAATTGTAGAAAAATAAAGCTAAAATCAAATTACATCATTCATAGTCCGATAGCTCGCCAAGTAGTCTAAGCTATGGTTCTGGAGATAACGTCAATG
>APFE031573178.1:0-11749 GCA_000404065.3 Pinus taeda
AATTACGTCGTAAGGCATTTCCCTCTGAAATCAACTCCCCTCTCTACCTACCTATCATCCTTGTAATCCACACAGTTATATGTTAGGCGATTGCAACAATTTCAGTCGTTGATTCAAAGTGGTTACAAATTCGTTGCCCAAATGGTTTGCGAGTTTCATTTGGCATCTGGTCGTAAACAATGAATAGCTCCATCCCCGTAGCTGAACGAGGCTCCAGTGCTACATGCGTCCCACGAACCCCTTCATTCCCTCCATGAACTCTTTCGTTATGCATTTCACTGCGATTTCTTGGCCACTTCTAGGGAGAATGCCCATATAAATCTTCCCAAATCCCCCTGGTCCAAAACATTTTCGTCCCTGAATCCATTGGTGGCAATGCGGAGTTCCTTGTAAATGAATCTATGGGGCCAAAAATCATGCTCCCATTCTTCGATCTTTTCTCTAATGTCATATTGCCTTTGTTATGGAGCCAGAATCTCTGCAGATTCGCAGTTTGATCATTGCAGAAAATGTAAGGGTTTTTCTTCCTTTATCTTTCTAAAAAAAGGGTTTTCTATATAAAAGAGATGTATTACATCTCATGCAATGTGATTATATTTTGTTCAATCATCTCTCTTCAATAGAAATACACACTTCTGATGTTTATGTACTGTAAATCCATCTAATAGAGCCTCACTTGTTTTAAATTTGTATCCATGGAGATTCAAGGGAAATCAGTAATAGATACATGGTTCGATGTCAGAGTGATATACTTAAGATTGAACTCTTGTTTGCTTAAAAGTGCACCAGATTGTTTTATGATTTTGTTTCTCGCTAGAAGCATGTCAACCGTTCTTGAGGTTAATGGCATCAGAATTCCTTCCGCAGAGCAGACCTCTCGCAAGCTGCGAAGAGACAGAGTAGATACAAAATTTTCCGAGGCAACTTATATCAGTACCGATAATCTGTGCACTAATGAGGGCTTGCCCTTTGAGCGCAATCATAGAGGCGAGCTCCTTGTTACAGGGAATTTTGAGAGACTAGCTTTGGAAAATCCCAAGGCTAGGAAAAAGGTTTGGACCATGGAATGTTCCTCTGCAATATCTGCTGGATCTTCCTATATTCTATCGAGAAAGGTTGAACTGCTTTCAGGTCTGAGTGCATCGTTCCTCGAATTTTTTATGGCTAGGAAAGGCTTGGGTCGGCCCATTGTTTTGACCAAGATGGTGCACTTGCTACCTTGTAGGAAATGGATTCGATGCATTTCTTTGGATGCAATACCTGAAAATGATGATAATGATGGGCCAGGAATCGGTAGATCAAATTTGAAGTCTTAGGTCAACAAATTATATGTGCTTTCCGCACTACATTGTTTGAATATCGTTATTCTTTATATTCTTTATTGAGTATTTATATTCAGGGAAATTTCTGGATCATGTGATGCAGCTTTGCATCATTGCTTCCATTATTCTTAATAAACCACTATTCTTGATCAACCACAAGCCAATAGGCCTACTTCTCAATTAGTTTAGAGGATGTGGGGAGGGTTGAACTTCATAGATTTGATGGTCCAATCACAGGCAAAACTAGATATGTCTGAGTTACTTCAAGCTTCACTTCTTAAGTTGAAAAAAAAAACAACCTCACTAGCTTTGTAGCTTTGAATTACAGGTTGCAGAAATTGTTATTAGGACAATTTTGGGGTAGACTGTAAGAAATTATACTCTGAAGTTTAATTGTGAGACCGTTGAGTGGATCGTTGATGCCCAGATCTTGCCATAAGAGAGTTCTAAATTGTCCAACGCCAAAAAGTTGAAAAGGGGAATTCAAGTGGGGGAATTGGCCAATTCACAGATGTAGGAAAAGAGTGGACAACAATTGGCCTTCCCACACCATTGATGGACTTGGGTATGGATTGATGGACTTGGGTTCACGTTTATACTGACAAATTGAGTGACTTGGCCTTCCCACGCCATTGTGTTGACTTGAATGACTCCATAAGAGACCAATACTTGAGTTCTTTATGTACAAAATTCAAAGCTACAGTAGGTAGTCTTCTTTCATACACCAACAATATTAAAAGGATAGCCTCACCATGTCTGTATTCAGAGAGAGGGTTCACGTGCTTGAATTCAGGATTTGGGAATTGAAAAGACGATATTGTGGTTGAGAGTATCAACCTTGATTGGGAATTGTTTTAAACTGTTGAAAATTCCTTTTTAAGGTTTTGGTGAATTTAGATGCAATTACCAGTCCTCTAAGAAGAATATGGTAGGAGCTGATAGTGGAAATGATCGTTCTCTAGAGAAAACTCCTACTTGGGAAGTAGCAGTTGTTTGTTTGGCATTTGTGGCCATCTCTTTACTTCTTAAACATGGTATTCATTATGCTAGCAATGTAAGGTTTTGCTTAGATTTCAACTGTGCACTTTTTGGTTTAGTTGAATTGATCTTACTTTGGTTCAGTTCTGCATTCAGTTTGTTTTGACTGGTAGAAATTTGAAAAATTTTGGCTTCTGAAATCACCAACAAAACACACTTTTAAAACCCAATATGAATGGCTCATATTCCATATGTCATCAGTGATTAGAAGTAGAATGATTGCTTTGGTTATTACAGGAAAAGTATGATGATGGAGGAAGACATGATAAACAAATTTGCAGGATTACAAGTTTTGAATTTTGCTTGCATCTGTACTAATAAAGCCCTTTTCTGCCATTATATTTACAGTGGCTCTCCAGAAGAAATAAAAAGGCTCTATATGAAGCGCTTGAAAAATTGAAAGCAGGTAATGGATACTCGAAACCACTCATATCCACCATGTTGCTTCTTGTAGTGTATCCCCCAAATACTCTAAAACTAATTTGAACAACAAATTTATGTTGTTTTAGATAGAACCTCCTTCTAAAATGGTTACATGGGTTGAACTTGACAATACCTGTTTTATGTATTTAACTGATCTACTTAGATTGCATTGGTAGCTTGTTTTGGATTTTCTAAATTGAATTTCAGCCTTTAATTTCAGGCAACTACACTGATTTCTTTTAGCACCTGCTGGCTAGAATTTCTGAATATGTCCTCTAAGCAAATATTTTTGAAAATCGTCTTTTTGGGTTGCAGAGTTGATGCTTCTGGGTTTCATATCGCTTCTATTGACAGTTGGACAGAAGCCCATTTCCATGATTTGTATACCCAAAAAATAGCTTATATTATGCTTCCATGTAAGAAGGAAATTGATTCTAGCGATATAAAGGTGGAAGGGGATAATGACCAAGAAAAGGAGTGCATGCAAAAAATTCTATGGGAATCAATGTCTACTGAATAGGAGGTCCCATGGAGATGCGTCTTAGCTGCTTCTAAGGGTATCCAACATTGTAGCTCCGCACATGTAAAGGTCAAACCCTTCTCTTAGTCTTAATGTGCATGGTTTCTTTATCCAGGTCCTATGATTCTTTACTTCAAGCTCCATTTCTTAAGTTGAAAAAAAAACAACCTCACTAGCTTTGTAGCTTTGAATTACAGGTTGCAGAAATTTTTATTAGGACAATGTTGGGGTAGACCGTAAGAAATTATGCTCTAAGGTTTAATTGTGAGGCCATTGAGTGGATCGTTGATGCCCAGATCTTGCCACAAGAGAGTTCTGAACTGTCCAATGCTAGAGAAGTTGAAAAGGGGAATTCAAGTGGGGGAATTGGTCGATTCACAGATGTAGGGAAAGAGTGGACAACAATTGGCCTTCCCACACCATTTATGGACTTGGGTTCACGTTTATACTGACAAATTGAGTGACTTGGCCTTCCCATGCCATTGCATTGACTTGAATGACTCCACAGGAGACCAATTCTTGAGTTCTTTATTTACAAAATTCAAAGCTACAGTAGGTAGTCTTCTTTCATACACCAACAATATTAAAAGGATAGCCTCACCACGTCTGTATTCAGAGAGAGGGTTCCCATGCTTGAATTCAGGATTTGGGAATTGAAAAGATGATATTGTGGTTGAGAGTATCAACCTTGATTAGGAATTTTTTTAAACTACTAAAATTTCCTTTTTAAGGTTTTGGTGAATTTAGAAGCAATTACCAGTTCTCTGAGAAGAATATGGCAATGCTGGCAGTGGCAATGATCGTTCTCTAGAGGAAACTCCTACTTGGGTAGTAGCAGTTGTTTGTTTGGAATTTGTGGCCATCTCTTTACTTCTTGAACATGGTATTCATTATGCTAGCAATGTAAGGTTTTTCTTAGATTTCAATTGTGAACTTTTTGGTTTAGTTGAATTGATCTTACTTCGGTTCAGTTTTGCATTCAGTTTGTTTTGACTGGTAGAAATTTGAAAAATTTTGCCTTCTGAAATCACCAACAAAACACACTTTTAAAACCCAATATGAATGGCTCATATTCCATATGTCATCATTGATTAGAAGTAGAATTATTGCTTTGGTTATTACAGGAAAAGGATGCTGATAGAGGAAGACATGATAAACAAATATGCAGGATTACAAGTTTTGAATTATGCTTGCATCTGTACTAATAAAGCCCTTTTCTGTCATTATATTTACAGTGGCTCTCTAGAAGAAATAAAATGGCTCTATATGAAGCGCTTGAAAAATTGAACGCAGGTAATGGATACACGAAACCACTCATATCCACCATGTTGCTTCTTGTAGTTTATCCCCCAAATACTCTGAAACTAATTTGAACAACAAATTTATGTTGTTTTAGATAGAACCTCCTTCTAAAATGGTTACATGGGTTGAACTTGACAATATTTGTTTTATGTATTTAACTGATCTGCTTAGATTGCATTGGTAGCTTGTTTTGGATTTTCTAAATTGAATTTCAGGCAACTACACTGATTTCTTTTAGCACCTGCTGGCTAGAATTTCTGAATATGTCCTCTGAGCAAATATTTTTGAAAATCGTCTTTTTGGGTTGCAGAGTTGATGCTTCTGGGTTTCATATCGCTTCTAGTGACAGTTGGACAGAAGCCCATTTCAATGATTTGTATACCCAAAAAATAGCTTATATTATGCTTCCATGTAAGAAGGAAATTGATTCTAGCGATATAAAGGTGGAAGGGGATAATGACCAAGAAAAGGAGCGCATGCAAAAAATTCTATGGGAATCAATGTCTATTGAACAAGAGGTCCCATGGAGATGCGTCTTAGCTGCTTCTGAGGGTAGCCAACATTTTAGCTCCACACATGTAAAGGCCAAACCATTCTCTTAGTCTTAATGCGCATGGTTTCTTTATCCAGGTCCTATGATTCTTTACTTCAAGCTCCATTTCTTAAGTTGAAAAAAAAACAACCTCACTAGATTTGTAGCTTTGAATTACAGGCTGCAAAAATTTTTATTAGGATAATGTTGGGGTAGACTGTAAGAAATTATGCTCTGAAGTTTAATTGTGAGGCCGTTGAGTGGATCGTTGATGCCTAGATCTTGCCACAAGAGAGTTCTGAATTGTCCAACGCCAGAAAAGTTGAAAAGGGAAATTCAAGTGGGGGAATTGGCCGATTCACAAATGTACGGAAAGAGTGGACAACAATTTGCCTTCCCACGCAATTGATGGACTTGGGTATGGATTGATGGACTTGGGTTCATGTTTATACTGAAAAATTGAGTGACTTGGCCTTCCCACGCCATTGCATTGACTTGAATGACTCCACAAGAGACCAATTCTTGAGTTCTTTATTTACAAAATTCAAAGCTACAGTGGGTAGTCTTCTTTCATACACCAACAATATTAAAAGGATAGCCTCACCACGTCTTATTCAGAGAGAGGGTTCCCGTGCTTGAATTCAGGATTTGGGAATTGAAAAGATGATATTGTGGTTGAGAGTATCAACCCTGATTGGGAATTGTTTTAAACTGCTGAAATTTTCTTTTTAAGGTTGTGGTGAATTTAGAAGCAATTACCAGTCCTCTGAGAAGAATATGGTAGGAGCTGACAGTGGCAATGATCGTTCTCTAGAGCAAACTCCTACTTGGGCAGTAGCAGTTGTTTGTTTGGCATTTGTGGCCATCTCTTTACTTCTTGAACATGGTATTCATTATGCTAGCAATGTAAGGTTTTGCTTAGATTTCAACTGTGCACTTTTTGGTTTAGTTGAATTGATCTTACTTCGGTTCAGTTCTACATTCAGTTTGTTTTGACTGGTAGAAATTTGATAAGTTTTGCCTTCTGAAATCACCAACAAAACACACTTTTAAAATCCAATATGAATGGCTCATATTCCATATGTCATCAGTGATTAGAAGTAGAATTATTGCTTTGGTTATTACAGGAAAAGGACGCTGATAGAGGAAGACATGATAAACAAATCTGCAGGATTACAAGTTTTGAATTATGCTTGCATATGTACTAATAAAGCCCTTTTCTGTCATTATATTTACAGTGGCTCTCCAGAAGAAATAAAAAGGCTCTATATGAAGCGCTTGAAAAATTGAAAGCAGGTAATGGATACTCGAAACCACTCATATCCACCATGTTGCTTCTTGTAGTGTATCCCCCAAATACTCTGAAACTAATTTGAACAACAAATTTATGTTGCTTTAGATAGAACCGCATTCTAAAATGGTTACATGGGTTGAACTTGACAATATCTGTTTTATGTATTTAACCGATCTGCTTAGGTTGCATTGGGAGCTTGTTTTGGAATTTCTAAATTGAATTTCAGCCTTTAATTTCAGGCAACTACACTGATTTCTTTTAGCACTTGCTGGCTAGAATTTATGAATATGTCCTATGAGCAAATATTTTTGAAAATTGTCTTTTTGGGTTGCAGAGTTGATGCTTCTGGGTTTCATATCACTTCTATTGACAGTTGGACAGAAGCCCATTTCCATGATTTGTATACCCAAAAAAATAGTTTATATTATGCTTCCATGTAAGAAGGAAATTGATTCTAGTGATATAAAGGTGGAAGGGGATAATGACCAAGAAAAGGAGTGCATGCAAAAAATTCTATGGGAATCAGTGTCTATTGAACAGGAGGTCCCATGGAGACGCGTCTTAGCTTCTTCTGAGGGTAGCCAACATTATAGCTCTGCACATGTAAAGGCCAAACCCTTCTCTTAGTCTTAATGCGCATGGTTTCTTTATCCAGGTCCTATGATTCTTTGATTGATTTTCTTGCCGAGATCGAGTTGATTTAGACCATCTTGAAATTAGCTTCCCATACAAAGTTCAAATATTTATTTTATGTTGGATTTTACTTTATAACTCTATTGCTTTGTATTCAAGGTAAGTATCCTCTAGTTTCCCAAAGCGGCATGCATCAACTCCACATCTTCATCTTTATGCTGGCAGTTCTCCATGTGTTATATAGTATCTTAACTATGGCACTGGCAAGAGCAAAGGTAGGTGGAAGGGGAGATCAATTATTTTGTCCAATAATATTCAGTTAAATTATGCCTTGGGTTTTATTGTTTTGACCCGTGCATGCATTTATATCCTCTATTAATACTGAGATCTACAAGTCCTCTTGATGCCTAGATGAGGCGTTGGAAAGAGTGGGAAAGGGAATCACAAACTCTGGATTATGAGTTTTCAAATGGTGAGTTGATGTTCTTTTATTTCTTCTCCCTTAACTGGGTTGCTATGGATTCTTATTTACTCCATTCTCTGGAGACTCTTTAAGTTGAAAAGTAATAACTGGTTGGCAACCTGCCAATTCTAATTAGGATATACTATGTTAGTTATAGGCTGATTGGTCAATGGATCTTAGTTCAAGTAGTTTGGTAAACAATTTGTTTCCCAACTATGTGGGTTCAAGTCTCTAGAGACATGTTGTAAGTTGTAACTGGCCTGTTTATAGTATTTATGAAATAGTTGTAACTGGTTTAATAGTGATAGCTGATCTTTCAAGTTACTAATTCTCCAAAAAAATCTGGTTTCAGTTAAAAAAAAATATTATAAGTCGATTGAGTAATGTTTTTAAATATAAAATATTGAAAGGACACAGAATGAATCTTTTGGGTTGGGTAACTTTTTGAGCGTGTTAAGAAAACTGTATATTGAGGCAATTGCTTGCTTTATTGGTCCAAGCAGATCCTGCAAGATTCAAATTAACCCAAGAAACCTCATTTGTAAAGCGTCATATGCCTTTATCGAGCCGAATACCGATTCTTAAATGGATGGTAAGTATTTCATACTTGCAAATGATCTATGGATATATTTGAGTTTGACCTTTGCATGTTAACTGAGAAATATCCAGTTCTGGTTTAACATTAATTTTCCTTGGATTTGTAGGTATGCTTCTTTCGACAATTCTTTTGGCCAGTAACAAAAGTTGATTACCTGACCTTGCGCCATGGCTTCATTGTTGTAAGTCTTGATAAATTTAAATCATCTTTTCCATTTCATCTTTGTTATGTAAGCACCCATATCATTTGTGTAAGGAATCTGATTAGTACTATAATTTTATTTATTTATTGGAACTGTATAGGCTTACTTGACCCCAAATAGCAAGTTTGATTTTCATAAATATATCAAGAGGTCATTGGATGATGAATTCAAGAGGGTGGTTGGAATCAGGTTAGTAAAGATATCCCTATTCACAAAAGCTTTGGTCTTCAGAAATAATATTAGGTTTCCTTCTTGGGCCTTGCTATGTCAACTTCTTGGAATGTTTTGAAAATCCCCTTGAATTTTACCTAAACAGAGGCCTTTTGATGCATTATCTGCAGTCCTTCCTTGTGGGCTTTTGTTGTAATTTTTTTTGCTTCTTAATGTTTATGGTAAGTCTTCAAGACTCATCTCTCCCACAAAACACATAATTTTGCATATTCATAAAGCAGTTTTCGCTTTTGTTCAATTAATATTTTCTTTTGGATTGGATGTGTTTCTTTGAGCAGGATGGTATGTGTACTTTTGGCTCTCTTTTGTTCCCTTAGTTTTAAGTTAACAAAAGTCTTAGACTAATAGGATTTTCTTATTGATGATGTGAGTTAATGACCTGGAAAGTTTCTTGATTGAATTCTTCGGGCTTATTGTCATTCGATCTTGAAAATGCGCAGGCGGTTTTGTTGGTCGACACAAAGCTACAAGCTATAATAACAGAGATGGCCTTAGAAATTCAAGAGAGGCATGTTGTAGTTCAAGGAACTCCCATAGTGCAGCCAATAGATGAAATTTTTTGGTTCAGTCGTCCTAAACTTGTTCTTTTCTTGATCCATTTCACTCTGTTCCAAGTATCAAAATTCTTTTCACACCAATGCCTCATTGACAAATTCTATTTCTGAATCTTGTTTACTGAATATTCATGGAAATGACAATGATTTGATGGTTAGCAAACTTACCTTATGTTCTGTAGAATGCTTTCCAGCTTGCTTTCTTCTTGTGGATATGGGTAAGCACTATGTTCATTTAGTAAAGAATGAACTTTTGCATGTAGAATCATTGGATTTACTATTATAACAATATTAACATATTGCGGTACTATGTGTTTTAAATCAATTTTAGTTTACACAGCTAAAAAGTTTCAATTAATTTGACTTCATTCTTGCAGTACGAATTTGGCCTGAGATCTTGTTTTCATGAGAGGTTTACTTTCATCATAGTAAGAATTATCACAGGGTAAGTATGCAACATATAGACTAGTGTGCTAATTTATATTTTTTTCGCTACATGTAAAGGACATTCTAACTTCCAAGCAAACTTCATCATTTTAACTGTTTGTTTTTTATTTATTTAATATCATTATCTCTTCTTTGACTTAGCACTAGTTGATTGTTTTGTAGCTTTAATATGTGTAAGGAGAATATTGAGAGTGACCTTATTACGCATCTGATAAGGATTGCCTTGGGTTGCTTGTGTTTGTGTCTAGGGTTGTTGTGCAGTTTCTATGTAGTTACATCACACTTCCACTTTATGCCCTTGTGACACAGGTCAGTCTACTCCATGTTCATTGAAAATACAATCAGTTTAGGTGTTTGACAGGATCGATTGAACTTGAGAAAATGCTGGCTTATATAATTACAAAAAGGGAGAGATACATCGTCCAAGTTTTCACTTAGTGTATTCCCCTGGTTTATTTTGTACAGAAATAGATTAATCAAACCCTACATTGTGATATTAAATATTTTACTTTGTACTAATAAAATTAGAGATAAGGTGTCACTTGATAATGCGTTAACACAGTTGTTTAATAAGACCACTTTTGATTTTTTTTTGGTTGATTTTGCCCAAAATCTGAGTAGAAATTGTTAAAACCATAGTTTCTGATTAAAAATAGGGGAAATTTTAGCTTTAAATTGTTGAATTTGCACAATCCAAATGTTTAAAGGATTTTTCAGGGCAGTGAATCCATTTTTGTACTCAAAAATACAATTTAAACAATGAAACATTGTCAGATTTCGGTGAAACAGTTAAAAAATCACCTCATTAAAAAATAGTTAAACTCATAGTAGACAAATTTATCAGGAGATAGAAAACAGTGGAGTTTAATTTTTTTTTCTACAACAGTTATCTCTCTATTGAAAGATTGAGACCTTCAGGTAAAGCCTCAGAGGATTTTCGAATGAAAAGTATGACCACTCAAAAATATGCTTCCTTTGTTTGTTAAATTAATTTTTTTTTGCAGTCTGGAGCCTTCCAGAAAAGCAGAGAAATAGAGATGATGATTTTTCTTTAAATCACTTTAATTTTATTTCTGGATATAATCTTGTTTGTTGATAGATAGAGAACATCCATTTTACCCTGTTTGTTGATAGATAGAGAACATCCATTTTGGAAGCAAATTTTGTTTTTCCACTATGTACAAATGTTTTAGTGAACTTTTGGATTGTTCAAAAACACTTTGTTCTGGTTAAATATCATGTATAAAGGAATGTGCTCTTAAAATATGATGGGATATTTTTATGCAGATGGGATCTCACATGAAGAAGGCAATATTTGAAGAACAGACAGCCAATGCTTTGAACAGATGGCAGCAAAATGCTAAGAAAAAAACAAAACGAGATAAAAAGTCAAAGCATTCTTCCGCTGGTTTCACAAGCAGCTCAACCGTGTTTTCAGGATTTCAAAGTGGAGAAACAACTCCAATCCATGGATCTTCTCCATTGCATTTGCTCCGAAAATACAAAACAGCAGGAGACATGGAAACTGCAGATGCCTCTGAGAGATATGACCACTCAGAATCCAACGCATCAGATTCGGAAATTGATGCATCTTCTTCTTATCCTCCGCAGCATAATCAACCTGTTTTGGTTACCGGGGCCCCTGAGGATATAGAGACTACAGAATATCCCAGTTCAAAAGATGCACACACAAATGATGACAAATTTCCCTTTCCCAGAATATAAATGTTCCATCCACATCATAAAAAAGCCTGGCTCAAAGCCAATTTATATCTAAATTTGACTTATCTTCCATGGTAAAGTTTATCTTCATTTAAGCAGCAGAGAGAAGTGGCCCCATAACAAACAGGGAACCAAAAAGGCATTTGCACATTCTACCTACATTTCGTTTCATTGAAAAAATAGCTTTCACTAAAATCAACTGTTCAAATATTTTTAAAAGAGGAGCCACTTGCTTCTTCTCCTCTCCATTCTGTCAAATTCAGCTAGCACCAGTGCCATGATGGAAAGCCTTACCATCGCACTGTATGGGAAAGTATTGGGAAAGACAACACAGCAGGCCCTGCCACTGATGAAGCAGAATGACATATTTCTTAGACTTGCTCTTACCATCACGGGATTTGAAAAGTCTCTGGAGCGTCAATCTGGTAATGGGGTCAGCAGCGGAATATACCAGGACTCAGGAATTAT